>JAUZNC010007006.1:51536-77861 GCA_034780395.1 Vannuccia rotundouncinata | reverse complement strand
CTGAAAATAATACCAAGAAATTGTTTTGATTTTTTGACATATTTGAACACACTTTCGTTTAGCAGAGTAATTCTTTGTTTATATCAGGAATTGTGCATATAGGTGATATCTACGATCTTATTACCAAGTGTGTGAATAGGAATAGTATGAAACATTTCATTTTATAGAAGACTAATATATTTTGACTATTTTTAATTAACTGAATCGAATTATAACCTATATAATAATAAATAAATTCATATTAAATTGTATTTTGCTTTGGTTCCTCATTCTTCCACTCACTGATAAACATCTTATAAATATTGCCTCAAAAATTCATGATTTACTTTAAAAAGCATCAATTTCAGGAAGTTCGATAGTACAGTTATTCATAATAATAATTTCCGTACTTTTGTATTTTTTATGTGTTTTGAAAAAATTGCAGAGTATTTCACTAATTGACAAAGATACTGATAACTTATTTCAGAACGTTTTTAGAATGATTTAATAAGTCCGATAAAAACTTTTTATTTTCTTGGATATAACAAGACAATATTAACAGAGCTAAATTCAATTTTGTAATAACCGGATTATACTAATTATCACTTGTTATATTTCGTCCAAAATATCATTGAATAAGTAAACAATCCGTTATTTTATTGGAAACTGTTTTTATCTTATTTTTCAGTTTATAATGTAATTACCTATCCTATAGTTTTTTCTTACAACGGTGGTATCGAAAATTTACCTGCAATATTTTGAATTGCGTTAATAAAAGTTCACATACAAATAAACAGTACCCTTAAATAAATTATGCTGGTCATCACTCCCCAAATCGATATTTTAATAAAACTTGCAATTTGACAATTTTAATTATTTGAGAAAATGAAATTTAATCCATAATTAAAGTACCTAATCTAACCTGTTAATACGAGACCACAGCAGTCTACACTATTTTTCAGTGTCATGTGACGCTGCACTAACTCCCCCCATGACGATGTAACATTTTCAGAACCACTGTCACAGAGTAGTGACGTATTTTATGGACAGCCCCTTAATAAACGGGTGCATCCAGAAACAAGTTGAGTGTGGCGCAGATATCGCAATTATGTCAAATACTATATTAAGCTTTTGCTTTAAGCATTTAAAATTCATTTCTAAAAATTTTAGAAACCTTTTATATCAGAAATGTTTTTAACCAAGTAATTAGTAATGTAACTCAAAACAAACTCAATAAAATTTAAAAGAATATAATACAGTACTCTAGACCAATAATATATTATTAATTATTATTACATACAAATAATCCTTCACAATACCATTCATTCACAAAATGAATTTTAATAACTGTTAGAGCAAATTAGTCCATTTCCAAAGATAAAACGCCGAATTGTGGTGTTTCAAGCTCTCGAAATTGATTCCTGTGAAACAATACAAAAAATGGAATTAAATGTAGTGAAAATTAAAACTGTATATTTACATTAGAAATAATAGTTTCAATTAATGAACTTAATTATTTTTCAGTTCAACAAAATATATTTTAAGGAATATGAAGAACACAATCAAGATATTTTACTAAATAACTAAATTACAAAAAAACTATATCATCGATATAATATAACCTACCTAATTTATTTTTTCTACTTTAAATAAAACTGAAAATAGAAAAAATACATATTGTGAATACATTTAACAACTATATGAAAAAATTTCATGTGAAGAATAAATCAGAATCCGGTAAAGCAAGTTTCATCAAAATACAGATGCTTAAAATCATCACATAATAACAACAAACAACTTATCGAAATATACTTAAAATATATCCATTTTAAAATGAATCATGAAACATTTTATACACAGGCACCTAACTAATTATTCCAGAATTATCAAAATGATCACAAAATCAATTTATAAAAAACAGAAATTCCGGAAATTTAGACTGAGTAATAAATATTGTGAAAATATAATCATATTACTACTTGATATCAAGAATTCTGCATATTTGGCACAATTTTTAAAACATTTAAATAACATTTAATATGTCAGACTATGCCTTTAAAATAATCTCAAACTTTGAAATTATTATCTATGTAAGTCCATCTTCACATATACAATTTGCATTGCATATAATGATTCATTTATGTTCACTGTACTGACTTGAAACACAATCTGATGTGACAAATCTAATGCGTGAACAATACCACAATAAGAAAATATAAATAGATTAAGGATACATGAATGTAGAGTTAGAGACATACAACAGAAATATT
Organism: Vannuccia rotundouncinata; assembly: GCA_034780395.1. Classification (NCBI taxonomy): domain Eukaryota; kingdom Metazoa; phylum Platyhelminthes; order Proseriata; family Coelogynoporidae; genus Vannuccia; species Vannuccia rotundouncinata. The sequence goes on along the minus strand of JAUZNC010007006.1, from coordinate 75,612 downwards.
ATATTATAAAAAATAGAACAAATACATAAAACTATTATTTTGAAAAAAAAATACTATTTACCGTAATAGTAAATTTCATTATTCTGAAATAAAACAAAACTTACAATGCAATAATTAAATAAATATCTACTGAAACTAACATATAGCAGTAGGAAATATATCAGAATCCGGTAAAGCAAGTTTCATCAAGATACAGAAGCTTTATACTCATCATACAATAACTAATTAGAGTTAACAAAAAATTGATTTTTTTTATTTATTAAACTTGTAATATTTCTAATTATAACTTAAGTCTTTCCTTAAGAGTGTATACAAATAGGAGTTCTAATAAAGTGAGAATTTAGAATAACAAAATAAATAAATTGTGTAGTCGTATTAATAATTACGTTTGTCCAAATGCTAGAAACTTTTTTTAATGTAACATTTTAGTAAGTGAAAATTTATTAAAAATATAATAATACTATTACTTAGGTACAATATTGTTTTACCTTACAATAAATACGAATTATAATATAAATTACACTGAATAAATTACTAAAAAATTATCAGTAATAAAGCAGTTAAAACAAAAAATGAATTCCTACCTCTAATTGCAATTTAAATTTCTTCAGACATTGGCATAACACTCAAATGTAGATAATGTATTCCTAATTTTCTAAATAGAGGAAAAAGAAGAAAAACAAAATATATAAAATGTGAGCCATAATTGTAACTTTAAAATATGTAATAAAATTTCAGAATCCGGTAAAGCAAGTTTCATCAAAATACAGATGCTTATAATCATCATACAAAAAAACTAGTGCACATGTTATGATTGTCAACATGTTATAATAATATAATACAAAACTGGTCTTGAATAAGGAAACAACAAATTGTGAAAATTACATATGTCAAGATATATTCAGATTTAATAATTATACTACTTTCACCTATTAAGTATGATTCACTTTTATTAGAATTAATTAACTTTTTTAATTAAAAAACTTTGCTAGCTTACATGTCAGACTGCTGCTTAAAATAATTTCAAAATGTAGGTAAACTAATAACATTTTTATTTAATATCAGTCCATCTTCACATATACAATTTGCATATAATGATTCATTTATGTTCACTGTACTGACTTGACACACAATCTGTTGTGACAAATCTAATGCGTGAACAGTAAAATAAAAGTAGATTAGGGGATACATGAAAACAGGATTAAAGATATACATCAGAGCGATAAAAATTCTAAAAAATCATTGACAGAATACAATTTTTTTTTACTAATTAAATCAATTCCATTTGTTACTGTTTTTTTCTTTAAAAAATTTATTTAATAATACCTACCATAGAAGTTTCAATAATTCTGAAATTATAATATACAAAACATACGGTGAAGACACATTTTAATAATTGACAATTGAAACTAACATATAATATATGTAATGTATATCAGAATCCGGTAAAGCAAGTTTCATCAAGATGCAGAAGCTTTATAATCATCATGAAAAACAACATATTAATTCAAAGTAATTCTGAATTTATCTATGTTCCCCCTTTTCTATAAACAAGCGTATTAATTTTTTTTCCTGACTAATTGATATACTATACAGTAATATTATTTATAATAAAATTTACATAAGTCAGAATTTAGATTAAAATTATAATTGAAAAATGTACATAGTCGTATTGCGCATATTTAGCACAAATTACGTTAATGACTATAATAAAAAATAAAATAATTGTAAGTGATTTGTTTTAAATATAATATCTATTAGATACAATTACTATTTATCTTTCAAAAATACGAAATTATAATTGCAATAGAATGTATAAAACGAAACAGTCTTTAAAACGTTGAATCAAAATACAAATCAATAGTTACCTCTGTTTTACAATTGCATTCTTTTCTAAATAGAGAAAAATAAATATGAAATTTGAACCATATTTTCAATTATTTAAAATATATAATTTATAAATAAAAGTTCAGAATCCGGTAAAGCAAGTTTCATCAAAATGCAGATGCTTATAATCATCATTCAGGTTAAAAAAAACATTTCAGAAGTTGGAACTTAGAATCAGTCAAAATTAGCCAATTTGTTTAAAAAAGAAAAAGAAAAAAACGTCTAAGCTAACTAATACTGAGAAAGAATTTATAAATAGATATAAAAATGATTATAAATCTTTCATTCTGAATTGCTATAAAACTCTTCTTTAAGTAATTAGATATTTAAATGATTAGTATCATGAAATTTCAGACGGTTTCATCACAAAATTAGATGACACACGGAAATAGTTAATGTATTTATTTTGAAACTTTAAAAATGATTATTTCATTTATAATTAAGAAAAAGACACTCATAATTCAATAGTCTACGTACTTGAGTAATATGCAAGTTTTTAAAAGTATAATTTTAGAATGATAAAAATAATTAGATAAAATCGCAATAATCATGTAAATGTTAAAGGTTTTTTTAAAAAAAGAGATATAATATAAGAAGTTCAATAAAAACATTGGAAATACAGAACTGTCATTTAGATAAGAGAATTTGGAATGGTATTACAAATCTATATGATGGAAAAAAACTTGTACATTTGTTTCACACATACCTTAACAACACCAAGTAAACATCATAGAACGTTCTAAAAATTAAACTGGAGGTTCATCATTGTTTTCCTGAAAAATAATTTTAAATTGTTCAGTTTAGTAGTCACTATATTTGAATCGTTAAAAAGACTAATTTTAAAATTAATCAGTATTAATTTATCATCATAAATTACTTCAAGAGTAGCAAATATTAATAAGTCATCATGGTATATATTTATATATAGAAAAAATATCAGCAATAAAATCGCACCTAAGAGATATAGCAGGTTCAATTAATTTTCTTAAAAATTTTAGTGTGTTAACAGTTAAAATAAAATACTTACAAATTATGATGCCTCATCAAACGAAACAAATGTCGAAACTGAAAATAATTATTAAACAGGTGAAATAAAAGATCGTTTTAAAACTCTATAAAACTACATTTAAAAAAAATCATCAGATATTTGAACAAGCTGTCTTCAGAAATCTCAGAGAGCTGGGTAGGGTCATCACAAAATGTTAATAATATATTAAAATATATAATATTATTACATAAAATACATGGAATACCCACACAATGTCAGGCTCAGATTCATCAAATTGATAATTCATTTAGGTAACTGAAAATGTCAAATGTTAATATATAAATTAATGTTTCATATAATTAATTGTAATTTAAAAAAAAAATAAGAATACTGTCAGAGATTTGAACAAGCTGTCTTCAAAAACTTCAGAGAGCTGGGTAGGATCATCATGAACCGGTTATAAAATTCGATTATATACTGTAATAATTAATTCGCTTAAGTCATTTATAATAAATTTGGAAAATTTATTATTATCTATTACATAACCATAATTAATTCAGAAATTATGTGATATAATGGAGATCACTCAGTTAATTGTTAATAGCCTACTGGCTTGGGTTATATGCATTATTTTAAATAGAATTTTTGGATGTTCAAAAAAGATGATATAAAAGTATATAGAATACTTACACAATATCCGTCTCATCAAATTGGTAATAAAACTCTGTTAAGTAATTCAGGTAGTTCAACTGAAAATTTTAAATGTTGATAAATATGAATTAATGATTCATACTATATTTAAATATAATATTTTAAAATTATGTAGGTATACTATATTTATCAGATATTTGAACAAGCTGTCTTCAGAAATCTCAGAGAGCTGGGTAAGGTCATCACGAATAGTTAGTTAAAAATAAATTAGATAAAATATATTACTTACATAATATTAGACTCAGTGGTAATAGAACTCAAATAAGTAACTGAAAATGTGAAATATTGAAAAATTATAAAAGTATAAAAAATAAAATGTAAAATTTTAAAAATAATAATATAGTCAGAGATTTGAACAAGCTGTCTTCAAAAACTTCAGAGAGCTGGGTAGGATCATCATGAACCGGTTATAAAATTAGATTATATACAGTAATAGTTCGATTAAGTTGTTTATAATAAATTCGAAAAATTTATTATTATTTAATATATAGCCATAATTAATTCAGAAATTATATGATATAATGGAGACCACTGTGAATTCTCAAGTCTACTGGATTGGGATAGAATTTTTGAATGGTAAAATAAATGAGATAAAAATATATAGAATACTTACACAATATCAGTCTCATCAAATTCAATTGGTAATAGAACTCGTTCAGGTAATTAAACTAAAAATTTAAATATATAAATTAATGAATCATATTATATTTAAACATAATGATAATAGTTCAAAACGTAGTAGGTATACTATATATATCAGATATTTGAACAAGCTGTCTTCAGAAATCTCAGAGAGCTGGGTAGGGTCATCACATAATGTAAAATATATTATATAAAATACATGGAATACTTACACAATATCAGACTCATTGTCATCAAATTGGTAGAATTCAATTATGTAACTGAAAACGACAATTGATAATTTAAAGTAATTGTATAAAATAAGTAAATGATATATTCTAAAAAATTAAGAATACTTCAGAAATTTGAACAAGCTGTCTTCAAAAACTTCAGAGAACTGGGTAGGGTCATCATAAATACAAAATATTTCATTTTAAATGCAATTGTTATTGTAGCCTAACTAGATGAATTCATCCATTTTTGGCCTATAGATATATATTATATAGTATAAGTAAATGACTGTCCAATTATGTCAGTTATTGTGATCTTGCTGAACACTCTGTAAGTCTTTGAACTTCGTCTGTATTGTCTCCAACCTAGGTGCAACCACAATTTCAGTCATTTGTTTTTCATTGCTGAGGATAGTTTACTGGTTGCTTCTTCCACTAATCTGCTAGGCTCATCCATTTCTATTATTTATCAATAGGTCTGTCCACAGAACCTGATGTCATTAGCAAAACTAACTTTTTCATATTTCGGAGCTTTCTTCTCTTACGTTTCAATCACTGACTGGTCCAGGTAATCCTCATACTACTGGCTAATGTTTGAAAAACATGCCTGCAATTGTTTATAATAGGTAGGACTTTTCTTAACAATCAGATAAAATCCTTGATTGTTCTGATTGCTTTTATTCTGGAATGAGCCTGAGATATTCGATTGGTTTCCATTAGGAAGTTGTTGTAAGGAAAACCTTGTTCTACTTCAGCCTCGCCAAGGAATAGCGTGAAGGCCACCTTGATAACACAGTATACTTTTTGTTACATCTGTGTTTTGATGACAAAAGTGCCTGAATAATACTGGTCATCTGGTATAGATATGGTCTTGTATCGTCTCCTGAACCTGTGTCTCAATCGAACAAATGAACAAAGAGTCAATGTTATGATTAATACACTTCAGTCTTCAAATTGATTTGGAAAATGATAGCTTTTATAGATTTTTTTAGCAATAATTATGTAAAATGTTAAAGGTTTGAAAATAGAAGATATAATATAAGAGGTTCAATAAAAACAGGAAATATAGGAGCTGTCATTTAGATACGAGAATTTGGAATTTTATTACAAATCTGACAACAAAACGTGTACATTTGATTCACACATACCTTAACAAAGCCAAGTCATCAAAGAACCTTCTAAACTTGAGGACAATCATTGTTTCCCTGAAAAATAATTAAATTGTTCAGTTTAGTCATCACTAAATTTAAATCGTTAAAAAACCCATTTTAAAATAAATCAGTATTAATTTATCATCATAAATTACTTCAAGAGTAGCAAATATTAATAAGTCATCATGGCAATATATCAGCAATATAATCGTACCTAAGAGATATCACATATTCAATTAATTTTCTGAAAAATTAAAATGTCAGTTAAATACTTACAAAATATGATGCCCCAACAAACGAAATGAATGATAAACTGAAAATAATGATTAAACAGATAAATAAAATCAATCTTTTTAGATTCTTTAAAACTACATTTAAAAAGTAATCATCAGATATTTGAACAAGCTGTCTTCAGAAATCTCAGAGAGCTGGGTAGGATCATCATGAACCGGTTATAAAATTCGATTATATGCAGTAATAGTTCGATAAATTCGAAAAATATATTATTATTTATTACATAGCCATAATAAATTCCGAATTAGGTGAAAAAATGGAGACCACTGTCAATTCTCAATAGTCTACTGGCCTGGACTATGTGCATTGTTTTAAAAAGAATTTTTGAATGTTAAAATATTGAATACTTACAAAATATCAGTCTCATCAAATTGGTAATAAAACTCGTTCAAGTAATTCAACTGAAAATTTGAAATATTGATATGTATAAATTAATGATTCATATATTTAAATATAATATTTTTAAATTAAGTAGGTAACTACATTTATCAGATATTTGAACAAGCTGTCTTCAGATATCTCAGAGAGCTGGGTAATGTCATCACATAATGTTTAAAAAATATATATATAAAATACATGGATTACTTACACAATATCAGACTCATTGTCACTGAAAATGACAATTGATAATTTAAAGTAATTGTATAAAATAATTAAATAATATATTATAAAAATTAAGAATACTTCAGAAATTTGAACAAGCTGTCTTCAAAAACTTCAGAGAGCTGGGTAGAGTCATCATAGATACAAAATATTTCATTTTAAATGCAATTGTTATTGTAGCCTAACTAGATGAATGCATCCATTTAAGGCCAGTGACAGTACTTAAAAAATATAGGAGTGAGTATATATAAACGTACAGTATTACTATAAAAATAAAGTTTTGTCTAAAGTTATATGTAATTGACTGTTCAGCAGCTTTGACTGCACAAGTATGTTTGTTATTCTGATCTTGCTGAAGTGAACACTTAGTCTTTGAACTTCATCTGCATTGTCTACAACCTAGCATGTGCAACTACAACCTTAGTCATTTGCTTGTCTTACAAATTATTGCAAATGATAACTTACTGGCAACTTCTTCCATTAAACTCCTGACCAATAGTTCTGTCCACAGAATCTTATGTCATTAGCGAAGCTAACTTTTTTGTTTCATCCATCTGCACTACTTTATCTATTTTTTTGGCTACTGTTTGCATTTTAGACTGGTCTAGGCCATCCTCTACTTCTGGCTAGAGTTTCAAAAACATGCCTGCAATTGCTTGTAATAGACTTGACTGGCCTCCCTCCATAACAATCAGATAAAATCCTTCATTGTTGTGATTGCTTTTATGCTGGAATGAGCCAGATGTTCGTTTGGTTCCAACTAGAAATTTTTTGTAAGAAAACCATTTTCTACTTCAGCACTGCCATGAAATAGCATGAAAGACACAATGATGGTTTTTGATAAAATTGGATACTTTTCTGTACCACCTGTGTTTAAGATGGCAAAAGCTTGTGCACAATACTGGTCAACTGGTAAATACTGTGTTTCTCCAATATATATATATATGTATGTGGTCATGTATCATGTCTACTGGACCTGTGTTGTTGCAATGAAATACACCAACCAATAATTGAATAAAGATTTTGTCAAAACAGCTTTCAGGACCATTCCATGTACTTTGACAAAAACTAAAATGATCTACATTTTTTTTAAGTTCTTGACTTGATAATGATGATTAATAGTTATACACAGCAGTCTTTAAAATTGATTTGGAAAATGATATTTTTTTATAAGTTTGTTAGCAATAATTATGAAAAATGATTTAGGCTTTAAAAATGAAGAAAACAGTACATGAGGTTCAATAAAAATATAATAAATATAGGAGCTGTCACAGGCCTGCCACTTAAATAAGGAAATTTAGAATGTTATTACAAATCTATGACAACAAAACTTGTACATTTGTTTCACACATACCTTAACAAAGCCAAGTCATCAAAGAACGTTCTAAACTTAAGGTCCATCATTGTTTTCCTGAAAATTAATTTTAAATTGTTCAGTTTAGTCATCACTAAATTGGAATCATTTAAAAACACTCATTTTAGAATAATCAGTATTAATGTATCATCATAAATTACTTCAAGAGTAGCAAATATTAATAAGTCATCATGGTATATATTTATATATACTATAGGAAAAATATCAGCAATAAAAATCGCACCTAAAAGATATCACAGAATCAATTAATTTTCTGAAAAATTAAAATTACAGTTGAATACTTACAAAATATGATTCCTCAACAAACGAAATGAATGATAAACTGAAAATAATTATTAAACAGATGAAATAAAATCTATCCTTTTAAAACTCTATAAAACTACATATAAAAAGAAATTATCAGATATTTGAACAAGCTGTCTTCAGAAATCTCAGAGAGCTGGGTATGGTCATCATGAAATGCTAAAAATATATTACATAAAATACATTGAATACTCACACAATATCAGGCTTCAGAGTCATCAAATTGATAATTCATTTAGGAACTGAAAATGCCAAATGTTAATGTATAAATAATGTTTCATATAATTATGTTTTTTTTTAATAAGAATGCTGTCAGAGATTTGAACAAGCTGTCTTCAAAAACTTCAGAGAGCTGGGTAGGATCATCATGAAACGGTCATAAAATTAGATTATATACAGTAATAGTTAGCTTAAGTTATTATTAATATTTGAACCAATGATAACAATTTTTTTTAAATTGAGAATGTTACTTTTAATGTATAACAATAAGTCATTAAAGATACATTTTAAAACATATGCCTGTCAGGCATCCTAACAGACCATAACGAAATTTCCGGAAAAATTCCAATCTCTGAAAAGCTTACAATAAACTTTCCCAATGATACCATGTAATATGCATGGTATGTATAAAGAAAAAAACGTAGGCTAAAAAAATGAAATTTTTTTGGAGTTACAATTCATTTTAACACTAACTAAAATATAATTTTGAGAACCAATCACCAACCAACAAATTACCCAAGTACCCTCCCCCCCCCTACACCCCTATTAGAAAATAGTGCCAAATTGTCGATCTAAAAAATGATCAAAATTCCTCCTAAATTTCCTAAATTTCCGGAAATTTCCGGAAATTTAGGATCCCTGGCCTGTGAATATTTTCCATAAAAATATTAAAAATTATTAGTACAGCCAATATTTGAATTAAAAATATCATTGCCACTATTTTTAAAAATAAAAACATCATAATTTATTGAGAAATGATGAATAGTTTATTCTAATTTATGATTAATTAATAGCTATTTTATTTTTAAAGTAAAAATTGTTTTGCAAAAAATAAGCATGACTAAGCCAGAAGAGCTAGTAAGGCAGGCTTCTCATGCTCATAAAAAATATCATGGTTGAGTTTATTTTTTGGATTTGTAACCCTCTCAAATGGAACATTACAATATAAAAGATAATTTTATAAATATTTATTTTAAATTATATCATTAAAAATTGAAAATTTAAGGAAATACAAGCCATAACTCATAAGTACATTTAAAAAAATTATTTTAAAAAGTTATGTAGGTTTTTAATATAAAATAAGGTATTTTGACTTGCTGTAAAGGTCAATTTTCTCATTGGCTAACTACTAAATTAAATATGTCTTACTCAGTCTATTGTTTTTTGTCTATGTTTCCTCTTATTTAAAATTCAAGGGGTTTTCTCATATCTATTTTATAAATTTAAGGGACTTTTATCATCATAAATCATATTTAATTAATATATATTGTGTATATTTTTGTCATTACTCATGTTTTAGCAAAGATATTAAAAAATATATATTTTGAAGCAGCAAACTTGATGTATACAAATTCATTAAGATAAGTATTGCATTTGGTGTATATCTAGAAAATGTTACTGTTAATCAATAACAAATATTGATTTTTACCTTTCATATATTTCAAAATTTATTTTTACAATTTATATTCCAAGCTTTGAAAACATGTCATGCAAAATTTTTCACTATTAGATAGATAATTGTTCAAATAAATCATTAAAATATATTATGTTTCTTGGAATTTAAAAATTCACATCCCTTTTAATTATAGTTTCTACAGAAATAATTGTAATCAGACCAACACCTTTTTTATCCATGTATGTATTGATATTAACACTTAAATGAAAATTGTAACAGTGAGACATAGGGTGTGTGTATATATAATTATTGATTTTTTGGACAATTATAAAAAAATATTTATCTAAGTATAAGAGAGACCTAGATACAGCAACTATGAACTAACAAAGTGCATATGTATAATATCAGATCTCCCACATGCTTCTAAAGAAATATATTTTAGGTTCTTAATTTTAATATACTAATTTATGACCTTTTCACATTAATATAATTGTTTTTTATATACTACCACCCCACCCATGCAAATAAAATGTTATAAAAGATGTCCAATTTATAAAGTGCAATACACAGCTTTTTACAGGGTTTATAGCAGATGATTGAAATTAATTTCCCTTACTAAATCTACATCAGGGTGGCCACACTAAATTAATTGTAAAAGTTAAGTATATATTGAGTAAAAAAGTCTGAAATATATTTTGAAACAAGAAGTCAGTAGGGGTGTCATGGCTATGCTAAGTGTAACCTATAAATCTGCATGAAGTGGATTGAAAACACATACACAAGTATACATGAATTATTAGAACAATAAAACACATTTTTTAATAATCAAACAAATAAAAAATATTTCTGACTCCTATGAACCCTGTTTTATATGTTAATTTACACTGAAAATAAGTAAACAAAGTTGTAAAACATAATTATTATATAATATAGAAAATTCAATCTTGGACATGATGGCAATTGTTTGAAGACCCAACCATTTATGGACGTATTAATTTACATGATCTATATTTATGTCTATAATTTTACATGTTATTTTACATTTTGACCAACATTAAAAATGAAATTTGTGCAAACAAAACTGTTTTGAACAAAAATTTAAATATTGAATGATTTGTAGTTAATAATTTCAATGATTTTGCAATGTGTGTCCATAAACAGTTTTGTCAACAATTGGTTGCCACTGTCCAACCTTTTGTAGACATGACCATTTGTGGACATTGAAATCATTTAAATTAAAAACTATGGATCATTATCAGTTTTGTTCATGCAAATTTAATATTTTTCATAATGTAAAATAACATATATTACTCCTTTTTAATTATAATTTCTTATATATGAATATTAAGTATAATTTCTTAATTCTAATAAATTAAAATCTTTTAGCATTAATAAATCATTGTTTAACAGCTTAAACTCTTTCAACCAATCATTGTCATTCATTATAAATCAGACATAAATGTAGATCATGTGTCCACAAACAGTTGCCAACAGACACAAAATTCAGTCCATAAAAATATTTGTTGTAGAGGTTTTTAACTTAATTTTTCAGGTTTAAATTTTTAAAAAATGTATTTTTTATGTTCTGTGAGAGACATGTAATATGTACCTATATATAATTAATAAAAAAAGTAATAGTTTGATTAGAAAAGAAAAATTAATTTATTTACAGACGTTAAGGTCATAAAATTCACACCATGTTTCAGATTTCAATAGAAGTCATTTTTATTGAATTTTTGATAGTGTATTGCTTTTACCATGGTTGGACTCCCAGAAAAAAGCCTGAAATACATTTTGCAATAAGTCAGTAGCATGTCCTGGGATTTGTAGTAAATGTAGCCTATAGATCTATGTGAAGCACACAAAAAATGAAGTATCATTACATATAATCCATAATTTTTTTTTCACAATTTTTATATTGTTAGTGCAGTGCTTTGGCTTTTTTGAGGGTAAATGACAAGAAGCACAGAATCAATTTTATGCAACCTCAGATAATTTCCGAATTTGAAACCTGATAAACATTAGTGATATCTTCAAGTGACATTAGTGATAAAATGTGATAATATCTTCTCTTTGTGACATTAGAAATCAATATATCTTTTCCTTCTATTAATTCAGGGCCTTTTCATCCACCTTCATCATGTCCTTCTTTTTGATACTAACTTGATTATCTCGTTTGAGAGAAGCATTTTTAGATTTGGGATCCATAAACATTAGATAACATCAAATTGCATCATGATCATTTATCAGAAAGTCTAGGTCAGCGTGGTCCCTGCATTTTATAAATATAATATATTCTAAAAAAATAAAATTTACGAAATCAACGTTTCCAATAAAAACAATTACACAGAAAAAACAAGATTTTACATATGTTACAAATAGATGAAATGTATATTTCTACTTAAATCTAATGGCGACTATTAATTTAATTTTAAAATAAATATTTCTACAAAGGAATCTTACCATTAAAATCACCAACACGTGCACTTTCATGGGCGCCGCGCTTATATTTCAAAAGATCTCATTTATTTCAATCTTAATTTTAAAACAAAAACATTTATAGCAATCGTCTATCGAATTTAAAATGCTTTTACAAAGTTTAAGAAATAATTTTACACTTTCTTTTTCCATTGCTTTAGCTCGGCAGGTATACCGTAGAATCCTGGAAATTTCTGTTTTTCAATTTTCTGATAGATTTTTCAACCTTAATTAAAAGACTCATGGCTCATCTTCATGTTACAATACTTTAGATGAAAGGGCTGTTCAAAAATGACGTCACGCAAATTTGAGCCATGTTTTACCCCCTCCCCCCTTGTATCACAAATTTTGAAACCCCTACTATAAAATACAACAATAATATCATATTATTAAAAAGCTAAAAATTACACAAGGTTATTATTTAATTATTAGAAAAATAAGTATAGAATACATCTGCGTGTGATATGAACATATTTAGCGAAAATTTATCTGTAGTTATTATAAAGAATAAAAGCATTAATGTAATCGATTTTTGACATCCCAAAATTAATCGTCCTTTTCTCACTGAGAGATCATATTTTGAAGAGAAAAAACAGGAGTCCCGATTTCGATTGTAATCTTTTTAGTAGCTGTTTTCTTAATGTCCACTTCAACATCTTCAGATTAAACCATTCAAATTCTTCTTGCTCGTCATCTAGTGCAATGACATACATTAGTTCCCGTTGTCTTCTTGCAGCAATTCGAGATGAGGGTATATTAAGACGCAGGATATCATGGCAGCAGCCTACTTTGTGCGATACAATGTTTTAAGTGGCTTTAAAAAAAACGGACAGTAGCGTGATATACCTAGCATGAGACAAAAGCCTTGTTTGAACACTTGGGCAACAAAGATCGTAGGGAATTTTGGCGAACTTTTGAACTACATTCTGAAGAACTGTTACAATTGTTTGAATCTCTGACGCGAAAATTGGTAAAAACATCTGGTTTGCCATGCAAGACACTAAGCCAAGTGGATTATGTGCTGCTGCTCCGATATTGGCGGTGGAAGAAACCCACTCTTTAAAAAGTAAAAAAGGGTACTGCGCCTATCAGGACTGTTACATTTTACGATTTGCAGAAAGTACCGAGATTCAAATACGTGAATTGTCTTCCACTCTTCCGTGAATGACATCAAAGAACTTGTTTCTGAAATCTCTGGTGAGAAATCTGGGTCTACAGCAAATTCAAAGTTTTCTTTGATGTCGTCTTTGTCGCTATCACGATATTCGTTTTGGGGAGGTAGGCTGACAAATTCAGATATAACTGGAAAATTTTTGATATAACTGTGTCACTCCATACTTCAGCGAGAACCATACCGCTTTCTGGAAGTTCTTCAATTCCAAAGTATGCTTTAAAAAGGTCTGAGTACAACTGTCGAAAATCAGACATTATTTCGAATAATTTCTGAATCCGCATAAACTGTAAATTCGATTAATTTAAATAAAAAATGTGCTTTAAAAATAGAGTAAAGATAGTACAACAGAGATATCTTTCTCTATGTGGCTTTTACAGGAAGGTTTTGGGACGTCAAAATTTTGGAAACCACTCTACTCCTCCATCACGCTTTGTCACGGATTTATCAACCCTCTCTCCTCCTAATCAGCGTGACGTCATTTTTGAATAGTCCAATTGTATATTTTTCGTTATTTACGTTGACTTGTAAAAGTCCAACAGTAATCTTTCCATTTGTATAATTTCATTTCTAACTTAATTTTAAATGCTGATGCTAAAAGTTCTTGATCACTTCCAATGTTGCTGCGTTCGTATATATGTTTTGGTGTTATTGATACTGGAATTTTTTATTGTTCAGTTTGCCGTGCGATATATGCGTCCAAGGGAAACGTCTATACGAGAGTGTTGTTTGATAAGGCAAGTTCCTAAGTGATGTAAAAGTCTACTAACCATTCGCTCTCCATTAGGGTTTTATTCACAGCTATACTAGACTGTATGGATCCACCACAATGTTCACTACATTAGTTGCTTTCTACAATCTCTTTGAAATCGCCTATTACTATGTATGGTTACATCTTTGCTTGGTGTTTTATCCAACTAGTTTTGAAGATGGTCGCATTAATTATAACCATCCTATCATAATTGTACATAAACTTGAAATATTGAAATATATTCACGAGTAGAAAAGCAATACAGATTGATTATTTACTGACAAAGAACGGGGTTGCATGAATGCTGTGACTGATTTGTTTGCGTACATCCCAACCTCAATTTTTGTAGCATTGTTAAGACGTCATCGGTTGCTTTTCGAATTTTGAGCATCATTTTGTGAACTTCTCAGAGGGTTTGGTTCACTACAGGCGTCGGTAATAATCGCAACAGTTCGATATTCACAGTCATATCTAACGTAACTCTTCCCTATCTAGGTATGGACATCCTGCCTTGGTGTCGTTAGGGCCGGTGTTGCCATATCGAATATTTTTTTGTTGGCTGTATTTTTTTACTATTTTTTAATTGGAGCAAATTAAGTCCTGAAGTTTTTTTGCATCTCAGGCTTACCTAACTTAGACGTTATTCAATGACAAGGAGACACCCCCCGACATCCACATCATTCACGACTACTGCAGTTGCCTAGCCGATTCAGTTTTAGGCCAGAGAAAAGCGATATGCCCTCGTAATAAGGGCATTTTAAGAAATATTTCGCAAATCTGGCAACTAAATGGTTACCAAACAATTTATGTACCAATATATTGTTAAATGTGTGTACTAACATGTATTAATTAGTTGAAACTCAACTCGTGTGGGAAATGTCTTTAATTTCGATTTAAAAACAAAATGGCCACCAAAATTATGTTTTTTTCCAAATATTACAAAACTGTTGATATTTTCTATATCAATATGCTGTAAGAAAATATGTATCTTTATGATTTATATATTATGTGCAAATTATAAGTCCTTCAAGGAACTTAGCTATTGCTGTTTTTAGCGCCATACAAAAGTTATCCCAATCAATATTTATACTAAAATAGTTCCATTAAAGGAAAAATTATAGATAAAACTATACTAAACAAATATATCTACATTTTTCTCATTTAAATTAATATGCTGTAAATGAAATGATTAAAATATTATAATATCCATAGATATATTATCTTGGTTTAATTTTATGATAATATATCTATAAGCAGTACATTACGCTAATCAAAAAATAAATTATTTACAAAAACTTTTGTAAAACACACCGTAGAACAAATAGTTAAATTAGTACCTATATATAAACCTAAAAGTTATCAATTTTTTCAATTATTACAGACTTTTAAAGTATGTTACCTATTTATACGCATAGCAATCGCAAAGAAATTTCAGAGGTGGAATAAGGTTTTTTTTTTAAGACAAGTATACTATTAAAACAAGTTTTATAAAAAGCGTAACAGCTCTCTATATATATAACACAATATATTAAAATTTTATCATAAAAAAGAGGAAGAACCACACCAAAAAGGCAAGTTCAGATGATGCATGGTATAAGTTTGTTTCGTAAAATTCAATAATTTTTGACAATATTTTCCCATGATGTTGTGCATTCAATATTTTTGCGATGGGGCTCTGTTTTACAATTCTTTTCATACTTGGTTCAACATAACAACTGATTGGACGACAAATTACTAAATGCGGTAAATTTCCGCTTGTCAAAAATAAAGATATTATGATTTATATTAATTACAATGATCATATTATTTTAAAATTAATAATTTATAGATATCGATTGTTTTTTAAATATAATATTTTAATTAAATCTGTAAATATAAAAATTTAAAATGTTATTCTATAAAGAGTGAAAAACAAATTAACTGTTCCAATTAATATAAAACCTCATTTTACTAATATTAAGGGCAGATTTTACAAGTTAGACTTGCTTCGTTGATGAAAATTAACAAAAATTACTTGATCATTTATCTAATATGCCAGATTGTGTCATATGAGAGGTAGTACATAAAAAATAAAAGTCACTTTCAAAAACGCTCTTCCAAAAATTTCAATAAAATATAGTTTAATTTAATTAAAAAATGATGCATACCACTTGATTCAGTTTAAATTTTTTTGTTTAGATTTTATTGTTTAGATTCAATGGTTAATTTTATACAGAAATTGTTTAAAACATTTAAATATATTTGATTATTATAGGTTTTTGTACGTATATATATATTTTAATTATAATTAATGCACAAAACAATATTGTTATAAATATAAATAATTACATTATTTAAAGAATCCGTAATTTTTAACTGTAGCATTATTCTAATTATATTATTATAATAAAATTTTAAGGGTTGATAAATATCAACTAATAATTTACAACAAAATACTTTCATGTTGAAGGTATCATGGTTTGCTGATTAAATTGCTTATAAAATGTAAATAACATATTATCTGTTCATTAGAATTTTTGGAAGGCATGCATTTGTGCAAGATATGCATGAGTAATATTTTTGTCACACCCTCAGTCCCATCGGGAGATCATACTCGTTGGGGGGAGAGAAGAAGTCGCCGCATAAATTGTCAGTCAAAATAATAAAAATGCACTTTTAGTAAATTGCTAATTACTTGATCCAAAACGATAAAACAATCAATATTGATTGCATAATTAGACTGAATAAGAGTAAATAATTTAAAAAACACAAAACTAAAGCTTTAAAGATAATTGATTATTAATGCTCGCACTATTAAGTTTTTATAGTTTTTTGAATAAGTAAAAAATAAAAAATCTATTTTATTGACAGTTTTTATTTATCAGTCAATCAATTTTTATTTTAGAACGTTATTTGGAATATGGTAGCCATGTCGCAACCCAAACAGCTCGCTTCCCTTCAACTTTTAAAATCACTCTGCGAAATCAGTCTACTATATTATTTATAATTATATATAATTCATTGTATAATATTATATTAAAAGGAAATTAATGTGTTATATTTTAGTAGGAAAGATATAAATTCTCAGAAACTTCACATTGTGAAAGCAGAAATGGTTTTTAAACCCCTATTAATTAAATTTAGTACATTTGAAAACATCTTTTCTGAATAATGTAAAATTATGTTTCAGTTTTATAATTGCTACATTTTTCGTATTATAAAATTTTTATAAATGACATTTATGACAGCTTACAATACCACGTATTGAAATACATGTTTGAGGGAAATATAATAATTTATAAAGGTTTTTATTTTTCACTGTTTTATACTATAATTCTTCCTCATAACAACAATATAGCATGACTGATTTTGTGAATTACATTTTAATGAGTTTATAAATGTATTATTATAAACATATATTTATAAAAATTTTCGGTACTTTTTCGTTATTTATAAGCCTACAATTTAAAAAAAAATTTTACGCTGAAATAAAAATAATAACATTTTTTTAATTTTTATATTTACTTGTATATAATTCATATAATTTATATACGTTTAACATTTTTTTAAATAATTTTAATTAGATTTGTTTTAATAAGGAAAACCAGTTCCAATCTTAATTCCGACCGATTTCAATGATTTTTGAACCAAAAAATGCGCAATTCTAACAATGTTAAAAGAATTTCACAATAAAAGAAGAAGAGAAAAGAGTCGAGTATCGACTCTACACCCCACTAGTCTTACTTCTAAGGCCGAGACACGGCGGAGCCGGGTCTAACACACCTTCAATCAGAAATGTGCAGTAAAACATTAAAAATCGATAAAATTTATAATATTTAATAATAAATAAATAAATTATAATAATGATTATTTAATAATAATCTATAAATATTTTGAAAAAAAACATTGTAGGGTAAATAACGAAAAAGAACCTAATCTTCAATAAATCATTACACTAGTACATACGTGGACTATAACCTGAATATATTTGGAGGTATAATATTATAGAATACAACATTGCAAATTGCTAAATACGAACAATTTTATTTAGGTATATAAAGCGCAAATCTAATACCTATTAGAAATAATAGTATTTACTAATATCAAAATACTTTTGAAATACCGAACCTTAACTTTAGAATACTTGATTTCATATATTCTTCTTACAACGAACCCATTAATATATTAAAATTACCCCCCCATGATACTGCTTCTGCGAGAATGAGTCACCCTCTAAGAAGCCGCAGCCACCTAGCGTATCAGTGGATCTCCACCACGACAACGCCCCTGAAGCACACAGTGAAAGATTTAAGAAAGCAGGATCCAACACTTTGTCTGATCCAAAACTCTGTCTGAACTAACACTGTTTTTGATTCAATACTTTGTCTGATCCACCACTGTTTTTGATTCAATACTTTGTCTGATCCAACACTGTGTCTGATCCAACACTGTGTCTGATCCAACACAGTTTTTGATCCAACACTGTGTCTGATCTAACACTCTGTCTGATCCAAAACTGTGTCTGATCCAATACTTTGTCTGATCCAACACTCTGTCTGATCCAAAACTCTGTCTGATCCAACACTGTTTTTGATTCAATACTTTGTCTGATCCAACACTGTTTTTGATTCAATACTTTGTCTGATCCAACACTCTGTCTGATCCAACACTCTGTCTGATCCAACACTCTGTCTGATCCAACACTCTGTCTGATCCAACACTATTTTTGATTCAATACTCTGTCTGATCCAACACTGTGTCTGATCCAACACTATTTTTGATTCAATACTCTGTCTGATCCAACACTGTATCTGATCCAATACTTTGTCTGATCCAACACTCTGTCTGATCCAACAATCTGTCTGATCCAACACTGTTTTTGATTCAATACTTTGTCTGATCCATCACTGTTTCTGATCCAACACTTTGTCTGATCCATCACTTTGTCTGATCAATCACTTTGTCTGATCCAACACTGTGTCTGATCTAACACTTTGTCTGATCCAACACTGTGTCTGATTCAACACTGTGTCTGATTCAACACTCTGTCTGATTCAACACTGTGTCTGATCTAACACTTTGTCTGATCCAATACTGTGTCTGATTCAACACTGTCTGATCCAACGCTCTGTCTGATCCAACGCTCTGCTCTGTCTGATCCAACACTGTCTGAAAAAGAAATTGAAATAACAATTTTAACTTAAAAAAATTCCAAATGTATGATAAAAATATAATAATTGTAAAAACAATGCTGGTAAAAATTCTATTAGAACTATGGTTCGCCAATAAAAACTTCGTTTTTCCCAATTTATGTATAAATTTATAAATAAATAATGAGTACGATCAAAGTAAAAATCAATGAAACCATAGAAAGTTAAATTAATCATTGATATTGATATCTGTGGTTTATCTAGCTACCTATCGCTTATCTATAGATTTATTATTAGTTTAAGAACTGCACAAAAAGTCCTTATTGTGTCGTTGGGTACCCCATTCACAGAATGACAATAACAAACAACAACGTATCGAGTGCTGCATATTGAAGAAGAGGCGCGAAGGAGAAAATAATTGTTTTAGAGGAAAAATGGATATACCTACGAGATGTCCCGCCACCACAGTGTAATCGAGCTTGGGTAGATAAGGCTGGAGAAGAACCCCAGATGGCCAGGAGTACCATTTCAGACAAAAAGGTCTTGATGATTCTGGCAAGCAATTTTTCAAAGACTTTGCATTACAAAGAATTTTTACATGATGGAGGTTCCATCAATGCTGAGCGGTATTTACAGTTTTTACAAAATATGCTGACTGTATTCGAAGGAACCGTGCCACGGTGGGAAATCATTATCCAACATGATAATGCCAGACCACACGTGGCTATAGTCGTCCAGAACTGGCTCGAGGAAGAGCATGTGACGCTGCTGAAGCAACCGGCATACTCCCCAGACACCAATTTAATGGATCGGTATCTATTCCGAAATTACGAAACATTCAGACGACGGGTAATCTTTAATACACCACAAGAAGTTGAAGCAAATGTTGACGCATTTTTGAACAATATCACAAATCACAAATCAACAAATGACTAAAGAATTCGAGTGTTTTACAGTCGACCTTCAAAAAATCATTGATATCTATGGTGATTATTTATAAGTTCTACACTCTTACTGACTTGTGAGGTATATTTGTTATACATTGTTACATTTTTACACATCTTTAATATGTTTTTATTACATGTAATTTTGTTTAAATAAAATTTGGAAAAATGAAGTTTTTATTGGCGAACCCTATATTCAAAATTATAAAATTAAAATATTAAGAAAACTTATCCGATTGTCCCTGTAGTATGCAGAAAAATTGTTTGAATTAAGATTTTTTTGAGTAAATATATATTTCACGGAAACCTTTTGCTAATCAATGGTTGATCCAACAAAGGAGTCAGAACGTAGTTTTATTTTTTTGCTACCTGAAAATGTCCGCTTCTGGAAATAACTTTTTTTCAAAATCCTATATTTACTTCGACTTGTTACAATTTATTTAAAGTATTATTATTTTAGCTAAATATTTTGTCCACAAAAAAATATTTTTTTAATTCTAAAACTAAAACTTTTCCAGAATTTAAAAAATGTAAAGTTAAATTAATTGTCGAGGGAAATAAAACTGAAAACTGATTTATATTTTATATTTTAGACATAAAACAAATGTCTCATATTTAAAATTGGGTATTTCTAATTTTATAAGTTAATATGCTCTGGAATTTTTAATTTTTTAATTTTTTTAATGAAATCATAAACTAGCAAACTATTTTCATTGATTATGTTTCCATGCAAATTTAGTTCTTTGTAATATTTTTTATTCGTTTGTAAATAATCAAATACAAACAAGTCGAAGTACATTTTTTTGAAATTGTAAATTTAGTAAAATATTTAATAAATTTTTAAATTTATTTAGTAATATAATTTATAATATTCTGTTGAAATAATATATTTTCACAATGCACTCATTTTCATAATTATAATCGAAAACTGAAATTACAAATTTTATTTTAATAATATTATAAAACTATCAGTATTAAATTATTCTTCTGGGAAATATGAAAAGGGATATTAAATTAATAATCTCAAAAATTTAATTGTTTCGCGATGATTACAGTATTATTTTAATATTATTTTTGTAATTTGTAATTACCAAAGTATTCTATAGCTAGTAATTAATATTAGCGTTGCCATATTCATAATTAAAAATATTTGTCAATGGGATTACTTAATTTGATATTTTCTATATTAAATAGTCAGGTTATATGACTGATAAATATTCCTGTCAAATTAAATTACTGAATCGAGATATTTTTAGACTTCTTTGAGAGCATTTATGCATAAGAATATACCCCTTCAATAATTCTAACCGGTAAAGGTTTAAAAATAAGCCATTTTCAAAGAAAAAAAATTGAGAACGAAATTGTCCACCGCCACCCACGGCTAATTTTTTTCATCCTCACTGAGTTTCGCCCACGACTTCTACATCGATGGAGTATGTGCTGGTCTATTCGCCGGATAAACTGATAATCCATCCAAGTTATTCCTCACCATTCAACTAACTCTTGATGAATTCAAGTCATTTATAACTCACAAGCGTTCTGATGTCCGTCAACAAATCAGTTTTCTCAGCCGAGAAGAGATTATATATAGAACTACAATAAACAGTGACACACTTGCAAACTGTGATCGGAACTGATTTCTTAAATATATTTTATTAAAAGAGACTTTTCCCTGACTTCCTTCTGTGTTCTCGGCTATTTTACCCCATATCGGCTTTGCCAGCTAAAACTTCCAAAGTCATTCAATATAGGCAGTGATAAACATATACATGGTCTGGTAATTGTATTTCCGAAAATAAATCAGATTGTAAATCTAATCATTTTGACAAGTCAGCAGTATTACTGGTTTACAGTTTTAGGAGAAAGTATTTTTAGTTTTTCTTTGAAACCTTGATTGAAAACATTTTAATACGACTTAGTTTTTCTAATTTCTCTTTTTTAAAGAGTTCAGTAACTAGCAATATTATTGATTTTTATATTTGAATTAATCCGCTTTTGATCTTCTTTTGGCTTTTGAGTTGTAAATTATTTCTGATTTTTTTTAAACTTTATACTTTAAAACTTTGGTATGAAATACGATTTTTTATCTATGATACATTTTCATTCTAGCAGATATTAAAACAGGAAATAACTTTCGATCGATACATCATATCAGTTTTAGAATAATCTAATACTAAAAATTCCATTGACAGTTTAAGATTGAAAGAAGTTTCACACTGATAGAAAAGAATATTTATTTATACTTTAAATATATTGAATAAAAATTTTGCTTAAATAGTTACATTATGAATAGTATTTAAAATCATTTTTAATAGTTAAATATTGAATAAAAATAATATTATGTCATACAGATAACAACTTATTAAGAAGATTTTAAAAACGAAACTGCATTTCAATCTTTATTATAGCTTCACAACTTTATTGTAGCTTCAAATAAACAATGTTTTGCAATATATTGAGGTTATATGGCCGGCTAAAGCACAAGGACATTTATAGGTACGGTATATTATACAAAAAAACAATTTTATGTAAATAATATAAAATTTTATGTTTTATTTATTCATTTAAGGTAAAAATATTTATTTTTCAAGGAAAATGATAAGTCGCAATTAATCCCTTAAAAATCGCAAGTGCCCCAATTCTCCATTATTTTGTTTACGGACATAAAGTAAAACTAAAGGAAAACAAATCAAAATTATATTCTAGAATGAAAATTGTTCTGCTAAAATTATTTATAGATATTCTTTATTTATACAAATCTTAAGAATTTCCAGAAGTAGAAAGATACAAAGTCAGTTTACTCCACTCTACAACAAGCTAGGTACGAGAAATACAATTATCCGAAATGGATACCATGAATTTTTTATTAATACACTTTCAAAAATTTGCAGTTAATATAGTTATAAGTTGATCGGTAATAGTTTCAGTCGGCTTGTTTCAAAAGGAACAATTTCCTTGCGTATGTATATATAATATGTATTTTATATATATTATAAATTTAAGGAAATCCGATTAATTATAATATAAACAGTAATATTTATTTATTACCGAGCAATTTTTTCCGGGACTCTATACATCTTACTGAAAGAAATTGTTTCGGTACTTATAGATGTCCTACGAAGATTCGAAGTAAATAAACGCGTACTATATATAATATTTTACAAGATAAAAACATGTCATGATATAGCGCAATGTATGCAAGTTGAGATTTTGCATGAAAAATAGTTTAATTTTTTAATGACCAATATTGGATCAAAAATTAGAACCAAATAAAAATCAATAAATACGAATGTGATTATTGAAACCATTTTCCGGGTGTAAATAACACTTTGTCAAGATATATTATTTCTCCCTAACGATAAATAATAAAACCTCTCATTATAGATAGCGCTTGATTATTAAAAAAATAATTCGTGGACGCCCATCCGTTAAATAAATGGAAAATTTTAATTGAGTAAATAAATGAAACTTTCAGATTGGTAATTAACTTCGTAAAAGCTTTAAATTTAACAAAAAATAACTTTTAGATATAAAATGAGAATTTTTCGATAGCTTAAGCCATTTTGGCTGCCAGTTAAAAAACAGAAACTTTTCACACTAAATTCGGTTTTCGTTTATTACTGATAATTTATATATTTATTTTGTTGGTTTGTGCAGGAACAGTTTAACTGTGGTTAGTTTGTGCAGTAACCGTTTAACTGTGGTTAGTTTGTGCTGGAACAGTTTAACTGTGGTTAGTTTGTGCAGTAACAGTTTAACTGTGGTTAGTTTGTGCAGTAACCGTTTAACTGTGGTTAGTTTGTGCTGGAACAGTTTAACTGTGGT
>JAUZNC010007006.1:25354-51436 GCA_034780395.1 Vannuccia rotundouncinata | reverse complement strand
TAGTTTGTGCAGTAACAGTTTAACTGTGGTTAGTTTGTGCAGTAACCGTTTAACTGTGGTTGGTTTGTGCAGTAACCGTTTAACTGTGGTTAGTTTGTGCAGTAACCGTTAACTGTGGTTAGTTTGTGCAGTAACCGTTTAACTGTGGTTGGTTTGTGCAGTATCCGTTTAACTGTGGTTGGTTTGTACAGTAACCGTTTAACTGTGGTTGGTTTATGCTGGAACCCTGTTTGAACCATAATTAAATGAAAAAGCTGGAAGAAATGTGCAAAATTAGGAATGGTAAAAGTGGATCTGCTCCTTAAGTCTGTATACGTACCAACTCATGTGTTTATTTTTGTTTCAAACAAGATATTACTATAGCAATACTATTCATACATTAAATTTGTAATCTTAGTTTTTATTTTCTACGATTGAAGTATTTCGAATCATGTGAATGAATTAATTTCCGTCCATATGCAATAATTTTATAAAAAAAATAAAAATCTAGAAATTGACCAAGCAATTTGAATTTACTTTTAGGAGCTCCTAGCAGAAATGCTATGTTAATGAGTTTAAAGCCTTACGCTGAGGCACGGAGGACCTGACACCCAAACGATTACTGTTACTATATACAGGGACTCTTACAAATTCATTATACCTGCTCTGCCGAGCATAATCTGTCTTAATTAATAACAAATTGGTTTCAAAGTAATTGAGTTTATTAATTTTTTTAGTAAGAATTTTTCATAATAGTACAGTTATATTATATGATATTAAATATTACATCAAATAGAGTTATTTTTTCAATAAACTAATTTAGCCTAGGAGTTACAAAAGATTGTGTTACAAAAGAAAAGTATTTTAGAACTGCGCATAAAATATAATCATCGCTTTGGGGACAATTGGTTCCACCGGTGGTTTACATTAAGTCATTGATGCTAAAAACTTTAAAAAAAAATTTCAGCTAAATAAAGTTGCATATTTTTATTGTGTAACTGTCTGACAAACTCCGCCATATTAGATATATCTATTTATTGAGAGAATATGTGGGTACTTGTCTGGGTCAGACTTCGTATAACAATGAAGTTAGAAGTATACTGTATGGAGGATAAAAGGATTTTTTTTTTATTAAAAAACAGAAACTTTTCACACTAAATTCGGTTTTCGTTTATTACTGATAATTTATATATTTTCACGAATAATATAAAAAATAAAAAAACAAATATATAATATTTTGTAAAAGGTACCAAAATAATAGAGAGATATTAATTAAACGAATATAAAACTAATTATTAATTTTAATTATATAACTTTCTTTTAATGCATATAATTTAAAGACTATTTACCACTGGTATTTTAAATGGCGTTTTAATGTATTTTTTATTTCAAAAATATGAGTCCAAAATATTAATTAATTTCAACCAATCTGTCAAATCCTCAGAAAACACAAATTTAAGGTTGGCGTCTCCTGCCCAATAAGAAAGCATATATTCTATAAATTGACAAAAATAGCGTGGAATGTTTTGATCTAGAGAAGATAGTTTAAATAACAATCACACTTTGTATTTTCTACTAGAATTTATCTGTCCACGTGGCCTGCACCAGCTTGCCAATAAAATAATATTCCAAAAGCATTTGTTAAAGCAAGAATATATCAACTCCAAATTTGTACAAAACATACCATTTACATTCCATTAAGTTATAATATTTAGCGATCTGTGTTGCGCAATTCTTCTTTTTATATACTTGAATTTGCAGGCTTGATATCTCGCACGCGACTTTTCAAGAATACACAATCTCCAATTTGTGTCGTATTTTTGTGCTACACGCTAACCATCTGTTCAGTCCAGCAATGGCCTCATGGTCCGACATTGTCGGCTGTGTTTTCTCTCGAACAACTCTGTGCCTAGCGCCGTTCTTGCTGCTGGTGATGTGTGTGATTGGACAGCTCTCGTTCCTCGACTCTGTACAGGCTGGCACCATTCATGACAGGTGTGGCGAGAACCCAATTGATATTATCATGAGAAGTTTACAGAAAGAAAGCAATAGACGTAAGTGTGTTTAAAACAAAAGAAATATATTGTTCTTTAATATCACAAAAATTAATGATTAGGGATGAAATACTGGCCGATAAAAATGCTTTGTTTGTAAAATAGTAATGATTATTGATTCTATAAACATATTTTAGCAAATGAAATTTCGGTTAAAATGGAACTTTAATCATTATAACTTAATTTTGTTCATGGTTAAAGAATAATATTACTATTTGAACTGTTTCATTGTTTTATAAAAGGTATTTTTCGTGAAGGGATGATATATATAAAATATTTTATAAAATTGCTTTTTAAATAAAAAAAATATTTTAAGTAATGTTTAATATCACAAATTAATATTATTACTTATGTTTTATGTTGAATTTCCTGCAGAAAAATATAGTTGAAATTAAAATTAGTTTTCTATTTAAAATAACACCCTCAAAAATAAACACATGGTTCATTCATATATTTGTCGAATTTACAAAATTCGTTTCTGCTCTAATTCAACATTTGTCAAATCTGAAAACAATCTATTCGACTCATTTGAAATCATCTCTAGTGATTAACTCTGTTATATAATCTGTAAAATGAATAGCTTAATCTTAAATATTTAAAAATAGGAACAATATGTTTATCCTTTATTAAAATTAAGTATGAAACTAATTATAAAATTTCACCCTTCATATAACTAGTTATTAAATTGATGTGATATTTTTTCCATTTGAATGATCGAGAATTATGAATGAAAATATCTGTACTTTACTAAAAATATTTTTACAATATGAATAGCAAAAACATCTGCTAGAAATTCTACCTCTTTAACATTCTGTCTAAATTGTTGCCTTACTTCATAGAAATGAATACCCTATCCTTAATTTTATCCAATAAAGAAATAAAACAGAAACTAGATTTCAACAATTAAAACACAACTTTAAATAAACATTATACGAAATACTATAAGCACATACATTTTTATTTCTGATAACAATAACGTGGGTTTAATACCTGTAAGTAATTTATTTTGATTCGATACATACTCGTCGCGTATATTTAAAGAAAGTAAGCAGTTTTATGATTTCTATTGTGCTAATTAATTTGCATATTCCTTTAATCTGATAAAAAAAACAAAGATTTTAAATGTGAAGTAATTAATAATTTATTAAATTTATATGATGCCCTAAGGAGTTGAACACCGTAAACGAAAAAATTGTTTTATGTCCAATTAACGGCAATTTATAGATACAATATTAGACGATTATTAGATAGGTAGGTTATTTATTTTGGTCAGTTTCAAGTTAAGTATAGCATAATTGCCCGGTGGCAATCTTTTCGGCGCATCAATAATTACTAGCAACCAGTTTAATCTCTCAGATATGTTCGGGCAATACATTTGAATTAGTAAAAAATAGAATTTGCAATTCGCAGAATATCAAAAATTCTGGTGTCGAATTTGCTTCAATTTAAAATATGAATTGTTTAAAAATATTTCTTTGATATACACAATGAAAAGTTTAAATTGAATGTAGATAAAATGTAAAATATATACCTTTACGTTTATATTTTTTTCTAGATGTAATGTAATTAACAAAACTTAATTTTACACTGAGGATTGTTCTATTAATATAGATTTCAATTCTGTATCAATAATATTACTTATTTGTTTGAATTTAATATTTCTAAGAACTTTTAATAATAAAATTATATTCTTGATTTTTGACCTTATAATACGATGTGTTTAAAAATATATTATTTTATAGAATAAAAATTCTGAAAATTTCGATTCTTTAAGACTTTTACAACATTTTATGCCATATGTTTAAAAAATTGCATCAGATATATCAGTGATACATATATATCTTGAATCATAATTGTCTTTTATATAGTTTCAAATTTTGTTGAATACTCCATGTCAACCATATGGCAACACTCAAAACTATAAAAAAAATTATAACTGTAAAAAAATGCACCCAACATGATTGAAAAACATTAAGGTAATACTTTACAATCGTGTATGAGTTTTTTGTGTATATACCTACTATTTCGTAACAGGAATTTTATCGGCTCTATATTATTATAAATATTCTGAACAATTTTCGTTAAATTTATAATAATTTAAGAAGTAATTTCATATCTTAAGTTAGCAAATTTATTACAGTCCTTTTAACCTTATGCCCTAGAACGATAATATCCCATAATTATTGATATACCATTAAAACTTATAGAGGCTCAGAAATCCCAATATGAAACGTCGGCGTTGTATAATGACCAACTGACGCAAATGTCAAACTGTAATATTTACATTGGTATATACATATAATATGTACATGTTACTATAATTAACTTTGGCAGCATTGGGATAATAGTAGAGAAAAATTAATATAAATATAAATACGTAAGTCATAGGTACTATAGATTAATAATTTAATTAACAGAACATATTTCTGCAAAAGTTTTAAGTGTTAAGATTGTTAAGATTTGAAAAAATTCTTTAATCAATGTATAGAGCTGGATAGCTAATTATTTTTCACATGGTTGCATTAAAGAATTTTAAAGAATTTTAGCGATTTTAAACAAAATAAAAATGTTGAATAAATTATAAGAAGGACGAAAATTAAAACAAAAAAGCGGAGTTTAGAAGTATTATTGAATTTTATTTATATTTTTATTTTGAAATCTAAAATTCTGAAGATTTTGGAACAGATAGTAATCAGGAAAATTTCGCCGGAAAATCTATATAGGTAAGTTTGAACAGTATATAATTTATAAAGATGCGCTCTTTAATCGCTATTTGGGTACTTTATTAACGTATATATGATGATACAGCGATAAAAATAACTCTGTGAATGAAGACACAGAACCCAGGACAACGGACGGAGAACAATGGCTTTCCAGTCTCATTAGTGATGCTGCATTCCTCCTGTCAATCTGGGCTATTTATAGTATAAGACTGCGCCCGTATTGAGGTCATTACTTCCTCGTTCAGCATCGTAAAATGGTTTAATCCCCTTTCCAGAATAAAAAGCTGAATTATGTAAACGAAATGATTAACGGTTTTATTATATTCGAGTAGGTATCTGTTTAATACGTACATGCCGCCGCGTAAATTATATAAAAAATAATGAAACAGTTCAATATATTGTATATATTAATTTGTTATAGTTTTAAATACTTGAACACGAACTTTTCTTGAAGTAAAAGTAATGATGGCTCGTAAATGGCATTTGATAAAATTAATTGTTTGTTTTTGGACAAGATCGATCATTTTCCATCTCGATTACATTATAAAAAATTTCAGTGTGATTTAAAATTAACAGCTTAAAAATAATAATTACAAGTAAATCGATACATTTCGATCCGAACATTTAAAATATATAAAATAATCTATCATAAAATAAAAAAAACAGTAATCATAAAAAATTGGAAACTGTTTAAAAATGTTTAAAAATTTCAGTTATAACAAACAAACCCAAAAAATGAAATTTAGACGCAACAGTTAATTCAACAGCACGTTGCTTTGTTCAAGAATGGTTCCAAAATCAGTTAATTGAAATTTATATCGAAATCATTATCTGCCTTTCATTTCATGACAGAACTAATTTATAATATAATAATTAGTTTTTTTATGGAAAGTAGAGTAATCTGCAAGGTTGGAAAAGGTTAAAATAACTGCATTACGCGCGCGTTTTTATAACTTTATTATTATTTATATTCTTTAAACTGTAGTAATACAAAATAAACGAAAACAAAATGTTAATACAATACATTTTCTTTAAGTTGTAAATATTTGAGTATAAGATTTGTACACCCGGGCACAAATGGTTAAGATTAGTTACGAATTGTAATCGACGTGATAAGGAAGTTCCGGTTCAGCTTCATGAAGTTCTGGGTGAGCCCTGCACCTTTAAAGCCCTACAAAACAGGCTTTCCCAAGGACCATCCAAACCATCCAAAAACATTTTAAACAATTTAAAATAAATTTAGGTACATTTTATAAAGATCGGAGAGTTTTGCAATTAATTATAAGTACAGTTATGAGCGAGTGAAAATATTAATTGTTAAGTGTAATAGGTACAATTTCAATAAAAGTCGAAAATTGAATTGAATATCAAATAAACAAAAGCTAAATTAACTTTGATATATCGTGAATTAATTAAAAAATACAACAATTTCGATTAATTAAAAATCAAACTTAGAATTAGTTATACATTTAAATTAAGTGTTTTTTTATATTAAAAAATTATTACAAACGAAATTCATGAAGTTCTGACAAAAAGTCTTAAAGAACAAATTAGCGGTTTTAAATTCCTTTTTTACGATGCTTTCTAGTTATTAAAATTAAGGTTATTAAAAAATAGGGATACCTTTTCCTAAAATCATTCAGGGAATTTATATGAATTCAATATATTATATTTTAGTAGACATTAAGGATGTTTATATTTTCTAATTTCTTTTTTAAAATTTGTGAAATAGGAAAGCTTTAAAAACATGTAAATATTATTGAAATGTCATTTAACGGAGAAGATATTAATTATTTAAAACTCATGTATAAATAATACAATAATATGTTATGTATTTAGTTTTTTCACTGTGTCTAAAACAGAGTTATACAATTAACTTGTTTTTTTCTAATTGAAACGTGTGTATTACATAATTCAGTTAAATTGTTAGATTATAACGGGCTCAATTTCCCGAATTTCCGATATACAAATTAATTATTTAAATAATGTGTTTTGAAAGAAGGTTTCGATAGTATTTATTATTACAAATTATTTTTGTTTGCCTAATAGTGCATATTTATTCATTTATCGGATTGACAATTTACTCAGTTTTAAAACTATGAGTAATGCATGCAAATAAAAATAAAAACAAATTGTGAATGTTTTTTCCTCGATTGTAGTTGCTTTCTTTTTACCATAGATTTCATAGGAATACAATTGTTTATACGTAAACGAATAAAATTAGTTATTTTGTTAACAACTCCTTTAAATGTCAATTGAATTAATCCAAAAATTCACTCTATACAAAAACATCGTCAGCCTTACTAATTATGGTTAATACCAAATTCCACAATTAATGGTATTGAGTCTTTTGTTCATGTATGCCTCAAATTCTAACCACGACCTATTTTTAACTATAAGATGTTTTTATTATGTATAAATATAGTTATATTTATAGAGCGATAAAGCTATAACTTTTCCATAGCAATTTTCACTTTAACATGATTAGTAACTAGGTTAGAAATGATTTGTATAGAGTCCAAATAATTCAAGTGTAACAATCTTTATGACATCTAACATTAGAACCAACCTATTCATTGACGAAAAATTGCCGTCTATGAAATATTAATATTTGACAATGTTTGGTGGGTAAACTTAAGTATTGCATTATAAAATATGTGTTTATACCTGTATTTAAACAGTTTAATACAACTTCATTTTAACAATAATCGATTTCGAACTAATAATATCAATAATGGATTTTAAAATATACTTTAATTTATTGAACACTTATTAGGAAGAATTTGTTTACTTTTTAATTTGTTGGAAATATTTTAATATTTAATTCGTTTTAACGAGTAACAGAATAAGGTATTATTTATTAAAATAATTATAATTGCATTAAATATGATTGTGTAGGGGATCATTTTAGGAATCTTAAAAGTTATGTCAGGTTAAAGTGTTAAAAGCGATTCTTTAGTGTAATTTGGTTTACAATTAGAGGGTTCATTATTGAATAAAAATAATAAAAATAAAAATTAACATTTAGTTTATGTTCTATAATCTGTTTACTTTAAAAGGTAAAATGCTTAATCGTTTTTTGTTTTAAAATAATAGAGCTAATTTCTTTCACTAGTTTGTGCTATGGAAATATTTATATGAAAATAATATTTCAAAATATTCAGTCTTAAAATAAATAGAAAATAAGCGATTTGGGACAGTCATGGCTTCAGTAATTAAATTAGTAAGTAAGGAAAATTCAACCTGTCCATCAGTTAAAATTGCCAAAATATATTGTTTAAAACAACCAATAAATTACGTAATTATAGTAGGAGACGCAGGGTGTAATTTTTCCACGTGCGTCCTGAATAAGTTTTTGATTGTAGATACTTTTTGTTATATATAAATAATCGTTTAATTAGTGGGAGTATCCAATGTATCAATCGGAATTTTTTCTGCGTTTTGCCAATTTTAAATAGTTACAGTTTAGGTGTATGATTTTTTTATTATATTCAGAAATACAGATAAAGAGAGGTGAATTATAGAAAAATTTACTTCTCAAAATTATAATTTATCGAACGAAACTTCTCTTTAACTGTATTAATGTATAATCCACCGCATTTAAATGTTGCAATAGATTGGTGAATTATAGAAATTTTCAACTCTATAGCTATAATATACGAAAATCATAGATAGGTGGATTATAAATGAACAAAACAAGTCAAGAGTTAACAGCTGTAAGAATTATAGATATATTGTCAAACACTTTATTTAGATGAGAAGGTCTAAATTATTCAACTTTTTACAAATAACAGAAATATTTTTTACAATGCCAAAACTAATATAATAATGGATTTGGGTGTTTGCGCGGACAAATAAAATATCTTATTTCATTAATATTTTATTGAACAGATTATAAGGGGTATTTTCAGTAATTTCCAAATATTGTGTAAGTTTTTTCTAATGTTGTGAAATATATTTTTAACAACATAGCAACACAGTTTTAATCTAATTTTGTAATCTCAACAAATAATTCTATTGTACATTCATTCCTGTATATTTTCCTAAATTTCAGTTTACACATTAAGATCCTTCCTAACTTCGGTATACAATGAAAATAGAGCTATTTATCAGATCGTGGTCCAAGTCTACAAAAACTGGCGCAAATGCAAGGCGATGGTCAACCTCGGCTATGTCTAACTCTCCAATGCTAACCCACTTCTCTCCCATTCATTGAAATCTTTGGTATATTAATGTTAAGGATATATATGTAGGTATACACACCCCATGTCTTTTCAATATATAGATAAAATAAAGAACTGTCGGTCAATATAGACATATTATTATTCAATAATGTAATTACTTTAATTTTTTCGATGTGTGATTTTAAGAGTTTTCGCCGTATGATAGAGAACATGCAGGCCAGCTGTTTACAGATATAGTTTTGTCTGAAGATGTGTAATAGTTATTAATATAGTAGTTAAAATGTTTGAGTCCATACATTATGATTTCTATTAAAGTTTTGTTGAATTGTCGGATTTTTTTATTTATAAGTTGACTATTTTCTGTATTAAATTATAGTAAGTATATAATAGGCTACTTGTTACTTTCTTTGGCTAATAGAGTCATGGGTTTTTTGAATATTGTAGTTCTTTAAATATCTTCAAATCTAATTATAATTCAATTTAATATCTCTCTGTATTATAAATAAATAGTATATTCCCTAAAAATTAGGCATTAATAAACAACATTCAAACGCCTAAATCAAAAATATTGAAATAGATTTATTCATTATAAAAATAATTTCTAAATCGTATCAAGAATACGGTAACCATTGGAAACACAATGCTTTTGCACGAACTATTTGTATTCTTTCATAACAAAAGTTAATTAAAGCGCTTAGCTTACATTGTTTAGTTCAACGTTCTCTGTCCACAATATCTATTAAAACATGGTAGAATAAATAAATTGGAAGTGTAGGCGGAATTATTAAGTTCCCCCAAATTTAGTATGATAATTCCAAATTTAAAACGTGTCATTTTATGTTGAACAATTTTAATCGAGCATTACATTAATTAAAGCGGGTTCCTTGCGTAGTTTTTTTATAATAATGACAGTATCTTAAAATTGGAAATTTTTTGGTACCTAGTTTGAGTAGTTTTCCATATATACGGGCCTCCAAAAAAATCGATTTTTCTAAAATATAACTTTTTTTTATCCTATTCAACAAAGCTCAACAAAAGGTGTTATATTCAGAATTATCTTACAAATAGTTACCACCGGCTTCAATATCGAGGCGTAGGTGCACAGTGAGTTCACCCAGCTCCTTTGAAAGTTTCTCAGCTGTGTTGGATGTCGAGAAATCATCCAAATTTTGTCTCAGTTCATTTGCATCCCAAAAGTTTTGGCCTCGTTGAAAAGTTTCATAGTTCCATCAAGTTGAAGTCCGGTGAGTACGCTGGCTGTTTGAGGAGAGAAATGTTATGTTGTTCCAACCATTGACGTACAATAATTGTCACACATGAGGTCTGGCATTATCATGCTGAATCACAATTTCCCAATTTGGGATTTGAACTTATGAGTACATCTATCTGGGCGAACTCATTGTTCACCTATACGCCTGGTTAATGAAGCCAGTGGTAACTATTTGTAAGATAATTGTTGAACTTTGTTGAACATTAACTTTTGTTGAATATAAATTAATAAAATGTTTTTTATCTATTTAAAATAAAGTTTTATTTTATAAAAAACGAAAAAAGGAATAGTTATCTTAGATATATCCCAAAAACATTCTACAATTCTCTCATCTTGGGCCTCTCTTCGTGGTATATACATAAAGTGAACATACTTGACAAATGTCTGGAATTAATAGTAGGACTATACTTTAGATCATTTTATATGATTCGCATCTGTGAATATCATTGATTAAGTTAAAGCGCAGCAGATTAAAATAATTTCAGAAAAAATTGACAAACCTTCATGAATTGTAAAAGACTATTTACATGAACTTGGTAAAGTATAACTTTTTGATACGAGGAGAATTGAGCTGATTCGTTTGCTTCGCCAGATCTATACCTATAACTCGTCAATTATATTCAATTCATGTAAATAGTTATTTACACCATACTCAACAAATATATTGCAACGTATTAAATATAAATAATAATATTGTAATCGTTGTTTTGATGACTTCCTTTTTAAAATAATAATGTTCGATAACATTTTATTTGTACAATATTTAAGTGTATAATTATACTATTAGTTTAGCGAAGCCAAAAAAATACCGAAGCTAAAATATAAAAACATAAAATTATAAGCAATACCAGACCCGTGTTTTGACATTATTTTATTTAAATAAATAGAATAAAATTTTGATTTGAATAAAAGTGTCAACATAACATTAGTAAAATAAAAGTATAATCAACAAATTTTAACAAATAATAACAATAAATTAAACATTTTTTTATATTAATAATTAGTATAATCAAATTATTATTCTTTAGGTCACTTCATATTTCTATATAATAAATAGAATTTAATAGATAGAATTTCTATAGAATAAATGTATCACGGATATTTAATATATTGAACTATTAATATTTCAATATATTAAATATCCGTGATACATTTATTCTAAACTTTTTTCATATTTGTATTACATATTCTGATAGCAAGATAGATCTATACATATATGATTTTGAAAACCGCAATAACTTTTTGATTTTAACGCAGTAATTTAAATAGAATTTTTAGTATACTCACAAATGGAAGACTATAGACCTTACCCACAAAAGATTCTACATTATAACAATTCATAAAAAATATAGTGAAATAAAGGTATATTACATTATTATTAAAGTTATTATTAAAAGTCAGTAATTAATGTTTTTAATTTCAAATTGTTTAAATCATCAAGTTGAGACAATTATACATCGTTATGGGTACTCGTATGCAAGGAGGCTAATTAAATAAAATATTATAAAGATGCACAACTGAGTGGTTTCTCGAGCGCGAAGCGCGAGTGAACCACGAATTGTGCATCTATATTGTTGCATGGTGCCTACCATTCGTTGCGTAATAGCCGTTGTGTATGAAATTTCTCACCACTGTTGTGGAGTGTAATCATACGCTTCTTAGGGTTTATGTGTTGATGCAAGAGATTTTACACAACTGCCATAAATTGATTTGTTCGTTTACCGTTGTGCAAGTAATCGTAGAGACAACGGTCAGTGAGTGATGTTTACAAGTGTGATATGCATATACACGCTCACCATGCAACAATAATTAACTACTCGATATTTGGTTCATAAAACAATTCTTGAAAACGTACGAAAACCGTATAATATAACTAAATTATATAATTTATTCCAAACATATTAAAATATGAAATTTAAGACTATTCCTTCTCTGTTGTGAATGAATGAACACTACATAAAAACCAACATTCTTTATAAAAAGTCAAGTCAACATTTCTTGGGAACACAAGCACCCTTTCGAAAGCCTACATAATCGACTTTCCTATTCACTCTCTTATAATGTTAAATATAAACTTGAGCAAAAAAACTATATAGGGAGTGGTAGAAAAATTTCAAAAACAAATTATAAAATTGTATTATTTAAAATAAGTTTTTGTTACAATCATTCTGAATGCAAGATAAAACGAGTCTCTCAGCACTCAGAGCAGAATTATTCCAAGCATATTTCAGTATTTTCTGTTAGTTAACAATCAATTTTTATAATTTGTAAATTGATTTGTTTTTCCTGTAACTTTGTAAATACACTTTCATGACATTGCTATCCTTCTGATTTCATTTAAATCTTTGGGAAATTGATTTTCATGATACATATTGTAAACTAATTAAAAAAAACTAAAATATACACAGAGAGTGGAATTGCCAAGTGCCTTCAAGTCGGAAGATAGCAGGTTCGAATCCTGGTAAGTATGTACTGGCTTTTATAACCAGATTTGCACAGCAAGCATTGAGCTCATCATATGGGGTGATTGTTGAAACATGTGGATACTAATGGGCAATTTGCCATAACGTTTCGTTTGGTTGTTCAATGCCTATATATATTTTATCTGAATGATTTTAATAAAATTCAAAGTTGTGTTTCGAAATAAAAACTTGTTTTTAAAAAGAAATTACGTTACATCTCTAATGAGTACTGATGATCTGAAATATTTGTTACTTTTTTTCCTCAGATAAAAAATATCTACCTATATGAAGAAGAAAATAAATTGTTTTGTTTTTAACCAATTTCAAAAAATCATTTCGAATTTTAGAGGTCCATAGATTTCATACGAAATTTAAGGGCTAACGACTTCATCACAATTTATATAATTTACTTTTAATAATAACATTTATCATCCTGTATTTTTACTTTTAGAAAAATGGCATGAAAATATTTTGCAGCGTGGCTATAAGCTAATACAATTATTTCTCAGTTAGCGGCAATTTAAGAACTGTTCACTAATTGATAAGATTTAATAAAAGTCATATTTTACGCTCCCCTTAAGATGGTAAGTATTACTCTAAACAGAATAAGCGAATTAATCGGTAACAATAGTTAATTAGAAGCTCAATAATTGGACTACGATCCTTTGTTGTATGTTATTAATTCATCCCTGGGGATAATATTATTATATATAGGTAGCCTTTCCCATAAGCTTTACATTTCTAAATATAAATACATTTAATTATTCTGCTCACGTCATTTTTTTTAGTTTTTATACTCATAAAGTATATTATTTCTATGAATAGTAACGCAAACATACATTATACATGAAAACATGCCATTTTACCGGAAGAATATACCACGAGCCTTTTATGGTGATACGTGAATTCTGAGTGATAATGTTTTTCAATTAATTACTTGTTACTTTTAAAATAGAATTAATAATATAATAGCTTAGTTGAACTAAAATTCAGCGGAATTCAGAATTTTAAAGTTTATATTAAGTACAGTTTATTGAATATATTCGAAAAAGAAATATGTATGCACAACTTCTGCTCAAAAGTAGTATATTTAACGAAAAGGAAATTATATATTAATGCAAATTCAAAGCTTATGTTAATAATTGGTTAAATTTTGAAACAATAGAAATATGTTCAGCTTACTGAAGATATTCGGGATAATTTATTTTTCGCTTTTAATAACTCAAATACAGTAGATTTTACAAGCAACAGATTGAACATTTAGACAACACCTATATCGAAAATTTACTAAAGTATTTATTTAAATGAATAAGACTTAACATGAATATTCATTTTTTTTAAAGAATAATAAAATTTAAACGCCTCGAATGCAATATAACAAACAACGAAAATTATCAATCGGTGAAAAACAAACGGTCTTTAAATAGGCGTACGCCTACTCCTCAATACCCGAGCCACTTAATGATATATCGAACCATGTAATCAAATAATTATTGACAGCATACGTGTTCCAAACCATTATTAAAATTTATTATTAGCTGGGACATTGCGGTTAACTTAATAAAATGTTCACCAATTTTAATTACTAACCTAATTTTTATCTCTCTTTAACGTGATGATGTAATTAAATTCAACGCGAACAACCTCCCATAGCAGTGAATTTGTTTGTTCAGAACCATTCCTACAAGACGTATTCATCACTCACTGGATAAATAAATTAACAGAAAAAGGCGGCCTTCCATACGATAATCATGACAATTAGTAGTGTGTCACGGTCGCTAAGTAAACATGACACAATGTTCAAATTAATATAAAAATAGAAATATGAAAAAGTCCGTCAATATGATCTCCATTTTATTAAATAACATCATCGCAAGGTGGGTATACATGGTGTGAGAAGTATATAATGATTACAGTATAGTACAAGACAAGGTTACGCCCACACCACTCACAAAAAGAGTCAAGAAGAAGAAGAAGAAGAAGTGGAATTTGAACTAGTTAAATATGTTTGTTTAGTGGCCAAGTTTGGGGTTCTGCTGAACGCTCTGTGTCATCATCACCTTGCCCATAGTTTGACCAGCTAGTTCAGAGAGCTCCTGGCAGTACTGATTCACCTGTGAGGAGAGGAGAGAGCTCTCCAATCGTGGGGGTCCGTTGGTGCGATCCTGATGATCCCACTTCCTGCTAGCTTGTTCACTCTGAAGAAGTAATGAAATGTTGATTTCAAAGGTATAATTTTATACAGAGTGTTTTGATTTTAATTTTATTGTAATTTACTTTAAGTAAACGTTTCAAAGTTTCAACTGTGAGTAAATATATAGACCACAACCACAAATGGATAACTCCTTCTCAAAGATAATGCCCCATTTGATACACTTTGTATCAGAAACAAACCTTTCAACCTTCTATATTCAAGATATTAAGTACCTATTAATACAAAAGGTTATTATGTTTTGTTTATGGACCAAATAATCATTTACTAGTGATTTCATCAACCATCAAATTAAAATAATTTGAACTATAATTAAATTGTTTATCCGTCTATTTCATAAAATTAAGAATATTAATTAACTTAGTACTTCCCTAAAACATCCACTTATCCATGTATCCCATTTATTTTCTAAAACATAGATATATTCAATTAGTAAGCCAAAAGCAACCGAAATAAAATCATTATTAGACTTAAAAAGCATAATCAATAAGTATACATTAAAGACATGGACTTCTAATGACGCAAGTTGCCTAATTATTGATAAATCAATAACTATTTCTAATTTTAAAAGCTCAAGTAAACCGATACAACAGCCAGCCCCTACGGGAGGGTATGGATTTATTTTAAAGAAAATGTTAACCTTTTAGTGGGGCTAATTTGAAAGAAGACAAACTCAAGAGCTATTAATACCCCGTCAGTAATGAATGGTGAACGAATTTTTGATGGCTCTAATGTCAATAATGTAAGTATTACCAAATTCAATAAGAATCTGCATTAAAAAATACAAAGTGAACTAAGTAATGTTTCAAGCCAAATAGCGACAGTTTGATGCTGTAAATAATTTAATTTATTCAACTCTTTTTTTGTTTGTTAAATATAAATCAAAAAAACTTTGTAAATATAGAAAGAATACATTTACTGTGAGTTAATAGATTTTCAAAAATGTAAATATGCATCAGTCAATAATTCAACGCTATGTACTAATTGTTGGATAAATAAAAATACAATAATTACGTTGTCTACAAAAGACCATAAGTTAAAATTGGAATAGAAAAGGTAATAAATTTTATTTTAATAAACAGTATACTAAATTGATTGTATTATAAAATGTATCAACTAATCCTTAAAACTGAACTGCAGGTGCATAATTCGAATTAAAATTAATTAAATTTGGTACAGAAACTACATATAAGATTAATGGTCATATTTGAAGTAGAATACAATTTGAAAATGGTCAACAAATTAGATTTACATCAAAGTAGATTACATTAAATGAAAATTGTAAACAATTTCTGACCTTTTAATTCTATTGTTTTGTAAAGGAAATTCAATACTTGTTTCTAAACATATGCATTTAATATTTAATTTATATAAACTAATAGTTCCACTAATAAATATCAGCTAATTCAATAGATTAAATACGCATAATATATAATTTATAATTGCTTTCAGTATATCAATCGAAGTATTGGATGATAAAAATGTTACAAAAGTTAAATATTAATAAAAAAAAATCCAGTAATATCGAATATACCAAAAAGGGTGGAGCAAATGTGACAATAAAAGTTTCATTTTAGTATTGAAATACCCGTTTGTATTCGCAAACATTAACAACTTGTCAATTATTCTTATTGATCAGTAAACAGTGAGAAAACACACTCAGCCATATTAACATGCAAAACCCTTTTCTCATGTACAGTAATTAATCTATGGCGACACTAAAATCTAATTTATTAATGTGACATAGCTAATATTGTATTGTACAGGTTATTTTCAACTAGAAAATGTCATAATTTAAATTACAATAGTTTGTAATCGAAAATATGAAGCTTACTGATTGCGCTTTTAAATGTATTTGAAACCTAACACAATTCTATTTGTAACGCAAATTTCAGAACGAAAACATAAAAAATCTAAGCAGAATTCGAATTGTATTTAACCAATAATAATTGAGAGTCCACTAATGGTACTTATGCATTCAAAATAATAGTTCCAATGGCTACCAACTTGCCTGGTTTAAAGGCAACACAACGTTCTCGACGAAATGCTTATTCAATAAGTTCCTGTATACCAAATAACGAGACAAATCCATGTTTATGATCAACAGGGAGCGCCAACAAAGGAACCGCTTTTAATGGAGCTAATTTAATTTGTCTGCGTCAGAATACAACAATTAACTATTCATGATGGCAGCTTAAAAACGTGTCAGCACTAAAATTTAAACAACTCATTGGCAAAAATTGACAAATAATGCAGAATAATTTGCTGCTTTGTCGTAATTGCTTTCCCATCAGACACTAAAAATAAAACAACTTATCTATTATGTGAATATATTTAAAAGTTATGTCTATTTTGGAAGCGAAGGTTAACCACCTACACAATAAAAGTTGATCACGAAACAAATATTAAATTAATTTAGAAATTCGTTTTTCAACTCTACTTAAAAATTCTACATATTTTTAGAAGTTCAATATTAAAAAAAATAATTCAAAAATAAATAAAATATGGAAACAATTTCAGTCCTTTTAAAACTATGATAAATCAAAATAGATAAAAGATACCAATATTAATAACACATCGAGGAGCGAGAGATAACTATCATTCCGCCCTCAAATATATTGCCATACTGTCACGAAAAACGTTTCAGAACCTTTAGAAATTAATAAACGACATTTTAGTAATAATAAATTTTAAAATGTAATGTACCTACGAACTATCTAAAATCGTGCCTTTTATCAATTTTAGTAGTTAAAACTTTCGTGCAATTTCCAGTTGAAAAAATACAGCGCTATTAGAAAGAAGAACAAGGATGACTTTATAGACAGGTCTCCTGTATGTCTCTAAAACGAAAGCGGCGCAAGAAATTGGTGAAGGCTATTTTCATTTTAATAATTTTCGCTGTCGAGATAAAATTGGGTTTATGGTGAAACTTTTGCAGTTTTTCATAAAAATCCAAATCTTATCATTACAGAATATTAATATTATATAATTCCAACATAACCTATCATAAACTCAAAAGAAATCGCTTAAATAATTAGCTAGACATTTAAAGTAAATAAAAAAAAAAGATGAAACATTGTTTTGGATAAAGCGGAAATTTAATTCTCTTATTGATTGTGAACAACTAAAGCTGTTTACTTCACTTTCCAAATTACAGAAAGGAGAAGAGAGCATTCAACATTTAAAAAATGCGTTTATTCCCGTGAAGAAGGCAAAACACCTAACCTACTACATTCTAGAAAAAGGTACTCACAAGAGATTAATTAAAAGGGACAGTTGAAGATAATTTATTTGAAATCGTTGACGTATGAATTGGCTAAAACCGACGAATAGTAAATAATATATTATTCTACGAACTATGTTTTGTATATACACAAAAATCAATCAAACCCACTATTAGAGAACACATAAAATACACATTATATATTTTTAATGACTCAAAAATTAGATGTTAAAATTCATCGATAAATGACTTTTACATAATATCTTAAATCCCAGCACCTGCATTACAAGACTGAGGTAATTAAGTTGTATTCTAAAAACTGATAGAAACACCTATTTACCTGACCAGACTGGTATCTGGAGACCTGCTTCTGATAGTTGATGTGCCTCTGAATGTCCTGGAAGGTTTCATCCAGTCCGCCCATGAGCAACTTCAATTGTCGCTCCATGCTAGCTCCTACACCCAGATCCAGACTGGAGAAGCGGTCAGCGCGAGGGAGTCGATCATCCAGATCAAAGAGGAGGGAGTTGATCAGATGAGAGTTCTTGATGACAACTGTCAGCTCAGTGAAGAGCTGGTTGAAGTTGAGCCTCATTGTCTGCAGCACCTCCTATGTGGAAGTAAAGAGTCATATGGGTCCAGTATGAGTCATGTGGGTCCATTATGAGTCATATGGGTCCAGTATGAGTCATGTGGGTCCATTATGAGTCATATGGGTCCAGTAAGAGTCATATGGGTCCAGTATGAGTCATGTGGGTCCAGTATGAGTCATATGTGTCCAGTATGAGTCATGTGGGTCCATTATGAATCATGTGGGTCCAGTATGAGTCATATGGGTCCAGTATGAGTCATGTGGGTCGAGTATGAGTCATATGGGTCCAGTATGAGTCATATGGGTCCAGTATGAGTCATATGGGTCCAGTATGAGTCATAATGGTCCAGTATGAGTCATATGGTTCCAGTATGAGTCATATGGTTACAGTATGAGTCATATGGGTCCAGTATGAGTCATGTGGGTCCAGTATGAGTCATATGGGTCCAGTATGAGTCATAAGGGTCCAGTATGAGTCATGTGGGTCCAGTATGAGTCATGTGGGTCCAGTATGAGTCATATGGGTCCAGTATGAGTCATGTGGGTCCAGTATGAGTCATATGGGTCCAGTATGAGTCATATGGGTCCAGTATGAGTTATATGGGTTCAGTATGAGTCATATGGGTCCAGTATGAGTCATGTGGGTCCAGTATGCGTTATATTAAAATTAATCAAACTATTCTATCTGCAGTTAATTTGATTGAGAGTAAAATTAGTTCATGTATATTATAATCTCGCCTGAGTTACAACTGATTTTATTTTAAATAATAATTAATGAAATAATGTACAATTAATAATCAATATTATCCAGGGCTCGAAAGTAAGTTATACAAATTACCGACAGACAACAAAATCTAGCCGCCTATGGCACCCATACAGTTTAGCGGTCAGTAAAATACTAAAACATATAATAACTTCAAATTATCTCCCCTTTATCTTAATTGTAAAATCGAAGGTCCCTTATAGGCTAATAAGCCATGAATGTATCTAATAACCAAAGGATCCAAAAACACCGACGAATTTCGAGCCCTGAAAATAAGGAAATTGCCTTATTTATCCAACAACTTCATTCAGTATAGCAGTTAAATTATAATG
The DNA here is from genome assembly GCA_034780395.1 of Vannuccia rotundouncinata. NCBI lineage: Eukaryota > Metazoa > Platyhelminthes > Proseriata > Coelogynoporidae > Vannuccia > Vannuccia rotundouncinata. The sequence continues at coordinate 31,642 of JAUZNC010007006.1, read as the reverse complement.
ATCGAAATAAAGAAATAAAAATATTTTGCAAGTTTAACTTTCTCCTAAAAAAATAGTTACAAATATTATGCATAGTGGACAAAATATATACTATGTGCAATAAGAATCAAACTACATATTATGTACAAAAGAGGTAAAGAATTCCACTGGAATTGCATGATTAAAAATCCCCTTACCGAAAATAGTTAAAAACGCATAAAATCGTAAAAATAAAGACAAATCCGCCCCCATATTGAACACTATTCTATTGTTATACTAACTGATATATACATAAGAAAGAAAAACCTTGAAACTCGGTTTGACACAACAATCTATCTTTTTTAAATTAATAAACATCAAATCTAAACGAAACTGATATATAAATACCTCCATGAGATGGTCTCACAGACTCGTATTGAATAAAATATATGTTAAATTATGTAAAAAGGAAATTGACTTCAGGCTACACCAAGATCCCTTACCACACATAGTAATAAAGATTCGCAATGAGAAGAATATACAATCAATGAAATACCAAGTTTCATATTTAATACTAAGCTCTATTTTTAGATATCATCTTCGAAAAAGTTTATTTTAACTCTATCTGAAGTTATCCAGAAAAGTTGATACTTATATTAAATAATTAATCATTGTTTTTTAATTGACACCACGCATTCCATAACACTTTCATATTGTTAACAAAAAGTTGCAAATAACTTTCCAAAAAAAGGAAATCAGATTTTTGTAATATTATTGAAAGATAAAATATGTTCAGCTATGATAATTTTTTTTATTTTCTATTATTTTAATAAAAGATAGTTTAGTAGAAACGATTAAATTGTAGGTTTTGTAGCAAACACCATTAGTCCATTTAACTACGTATATATTACTAACCTATATAATATAGTTATCAGTCCAAAGGTAAAAGTTGTGTTATACCAGTGTTTCAAAACCAAATTTGAATCAAAACTCGAACAAACACCAATAAATATACTTATATAAGAATTGTTGTAAGTTATTAAAGATAACGTAATAAATTATATACTGCGGTTTCCTATGCATATGTACACAACACCAGTAAATAAATAAAAAAGCAATTGCGTTAAACAATAAAATAATAATTAGGTGCAGAGAAATTATCTGAAAATAGATGTAGCTAAATATGTCGTTTAATAGAATGTCCACGAAAATACATTTCTTCCTTCAATTAATAATTATTTTAAATAATCTGTTTGACTACTAAAATCAATTCAACTATTAAAAGCCACGGGTAGCTATTGTTTGTTGTCGGAGTTTAAAAGAGCAACTTACTGGTTCCGAATGTGAGTCGGGGTGCTGAAGAAAAAGCACATCAAATTAAATAAATTGTTCCCGGAATGGAGTCTGTGAGATTTCACAAAAGTGTTCACACCAAAATAATTATATGCAAGTAAATGGTCAAATTATTAACAAAATTATATAATTTTTAAAGAAAAGTGATGTGAAATCTTTAATATTATCCGATACATTAATAACCATTTTAATCCAAACTATAAAACAAACAGGAATAAATAAAATGACTAAGGAAAACAATACATAGATCAAACAGTCTAATTTTAATGATTCAACTTTAATCCTAATTCAAATCTTTGGATTCAAAATACGACTTTTGTAATTTAACTGCAGATACTCTATACAAATCACTAAAACAGATTACCATAACAAATAAGTTTAGTAACTAAGATACGCAAAACCCTAAGAAGAAACATTGTGAAGGACACATACTCTCTGCATGACACCAGCGTCTTCCTCCTTCTTGGCTTCCTGGAGCAATTTCATGAGTTCCGGAGTAACCCGGTAGGCGCGAATAGCAATCTGACCCCGCCAGTTACGAGTGGGATCATAAATCAGCAGCACCGACTCTTGGATGGAATTCTGGTAGTTGAAGAGACTGTCGAGCGAGGCCCGATTGAGGAAGTTCCCACCATATCCACTCTGGTAGAGGCCCACTATCATGTAGTCCACGTTCACCTGGCAAAGCAAAGTTTAAATATTTCCATTGTATTTCGTTGTATTTTCAGCGTATTTCCCGACTGTTCCAACACAGAAGAATTGGTTTTGGTTACACGTAAATTAGTTGAACATTTTGACGTCATTTTCTTTATTAATAAAACCTGCTTTTCCCTATCTAAATTATAAGAATAATTTATAAGACGGAACAAACAAATAGTACGAAAAAAATCTTAATTGCGGTTACTTTCAGCACACAATCTAATCATTAGGAAAATTAAACAAGGCAGTTGAATAAATATTTCATAGTAAATTCACATTTAAAATACTTTTGGGGGATTTAAGTAATAAATACAGTTTTTAATAAAACGTAATCAAAATGTTCGACAAAGTTATCCATCCGATTATAACTATAAAATGGAAGTATTTCCACAAGAAAACTGTAAATAAACTTCCTTTATAATAAACTTCTATTTTTGGTAGCATTTAAGAGAATTTAATAATTATTAGTATAATCAATGTATAGAGGATAAAAAGAATGAAAACTTTTTCTCCATATAAATTTAATTGGCGAAATCTAAATAAGAAGTATTTAAATAAAGAGCTGAGCTTCTGTAAATTACCCTGCTTCAAAAGAGCTTTGAGGATAATCATGCGATTACTTATCTATGGAATTTTTTTATAAACACGTTATAAATGAAAATTAATTATTATAGTCAATTATGATGAAGTACTCGTCGTAAAGAAACTGGAAGGACAATCAACTGTTCTGGTATTTTTGTCTTTTAAGAAAATCATATTTGTCAAAAGCCTACATCTCTGTTCAATAAGGACTAAGATAATTATAATTGCAAGCAAACTATTATCCTGACAAAATTTAGATTTATTGTTTTAAAAATAAGCCCATTATCAATTAACTAAGTTAATCTTCAATTTAAAATATTAACATTTATTACAAAAGGAACAATTCAGAAAATGAATTGATATAAAAATAGAAATATCATAATTTAAATTGACATTCATTTAATGAATCATAAAAAAATAATCATTTAATTTCAAAATAGCACACAATTTCACATCTTAAATGGCTGTATAAAAGAATTATATAGTTTCACAGTTCCAATTTAGTAACAAACTGAAGAAAAAAAATAAATGTATAGATTTTAATAGGCAACTAAAAATAGAGAAACATTCAAATATTATCTATGAACAAACAGAAAAATGTACTCATTTCAAAAACTAATTGTATTTTATGATGTCTAAATATTGCTTTTAATAAAAAAACGAATTAAAACATATGAACAAATGTATAACACCGTGTTGATATAAAACCATACTGTTTATAAATATATAACTTGTTTGATAGAAAAGTAATTTAAAATATTTTAACGGCAATTAAAAAAAAAAGTAAAATGCTGGAATATAAAAAGGAAATTAATTGCCATCAATCTATGTATACCTTTTCATCTTCGAAAATAAAAATAATTAATCAATCACACAACAACTACAGGAAAGTTATGGCAAGGGGTTGTACATATAATATAAAATAAGGCTAAGTGGGTGTGTGTCGTTCCACGTTATTTTGCGATGTCCAGTGTTAAATAATGAAATTTCATTTTGAGGAACGTGAATCAACAGTAAAATGAAATCTATTTTTACTTTTTATTTCTATGACCATTTGCAGTTAGGGTATAGACAGAGGCGAGGATGTCATGGATTGAGATTATACATTTTTACTGTTTGTCATTAATGAAAAATAATTAACTTTTGTTATTACGCGTTGTAAGGGGTTATATAATATATGAACGAGACTAAAATCTAAAATTACATTAAAATATTCAAATGTATTAAAATTAAAGAAACATAATTAAGATCCCAAAAACAAGATTTTTCAATAAAAATTTACCGAAATTGTTAGTGATATTTTTTTTTGAAAATGATGCTGTAACATCAAAAAATAATTTATTTAAATATGCAATTTCACATGAAATGTATTCAATAAATATAAAACTGACTTTCTATTGTTCATAGATAATCTTATTTACGTGTTGATTTATAGAAAACAACCCATAAACAATTACATACCACAGTTAAACAATAGTAAAATGTCATCAATTATCACACACGTATTAATCAACAATTAAAAACGCCGTTATCTTCTCAGATGTTCCAAACATCCACACTATTTTTTATTATAACATGCGTGAGTCGAATAAGCATGTTAATATAGATATTTTATATTATTATTAACTAAAATTTCATACACAACATCAATATTTAAAGTAATTATAACCCGCTATTAATTCTTTGAATGTGCGAAGCTTTACATATCATTTCAAATCAAATTTTGAATCAATAACAATGAAATTTTCAACAATATTGGTTACAATTTGAAATATAGTGAAATAATACATAATTCAAATGCATACAAGTGGATACGATTACAGATTATAATTTAATTATTGTATCGTTTACATGATATCATAAGTGATTGAATTACTATAATTTAACGTATTGTTATCAATCGGTAATATTAGTAACGAATAAGGGGAAAGAGAAAATAGTGAGAATTACTTTTTAACTGTTTGAAAAATGAGTTTACCTGTCTGAGATTTCGCTGCATATCGACCTCATAGGGATGGGTATCTATTGAATTATCATCATCGGAAATTCGAGGATAGGGAAAGCAGTTGGTCACTTCCAATTTCTCATCTTGGGCGAGGCCAAGGAGAACTCCGTGGGCGGCATCTTGACTACTTAAAACTTCCTCGGTACAATGTTTTATGATCTTGAGAACAACCAGACCATCTACCTGGACACTAGTGATACGTTGGTTGTCTTGGTAAGCCATCTGAAACAAACGAATAAATTTTAAAAACAATCCCAAAGGACGAATTAGATAATTTTGAAAATAACTATTGTATAAACATACTACTGCTTCCTTTAAAAGTAACAAACTAATCGGTTACATCTTTTTAATCGTAAATACTAAAATTTTCTATAAGGCCTATTCAGGCAATTCATTTTAAAAGTCATTTAATAATTATTATCAGAAAGAAGAAAATAATCATTAGAGTATAAAAATCACTTTATGATTCCCACATTATATAGATTAAATGACAATAAAAACATTTATTTTAAATTATAGACAAAATAAATAGAAAAAACAGTAGAAAATAGTCCATTAAAATATATCTGACCAATGCTTTAAAAATAAAATCAGATAAAAAACCTTGTAAATATATTATAGGACTAATTTTTGATGCATCAACTTCTAACAACAATCCATCCGAATGTAAGTAGAAGATGTAATTAATTAATAATAAAGAATTTTTTACTTTTTATTATTAAAAATAAAGTATAAATCATTGCCTATAGAATGCTCTTTGAGAAACACAATGTGCAATGGGGCTGCAAGTATTAAATGGCCTGGACTGGCCCAAACATGGTTTGAGGCTGAGCAGGTGGATAATAAATGGCCCAAAATCAATGAACATTAATTTAAAAATATATATTCAAACAAAATATACTAATCAATATCAAACTTGTTGTGTATATTATTTTTGATGATTTTTTATATATAAATATAATATATAACTGTGAATTTTATGAACAATTACAGTTAAGTTAAGATATTTAAATCATCTCAGCATAGCAGATGTCCATAATATCTAAATTCAGAATTGGTAACAATATTATGATAATTTAAGGAAGTTTTTTTCTAGGACTCAAAATTATAGTCATACAGATTAACAGAAATATAATCAACATAGTAGCCATGGCTATGCACTAAGTGTAGCCTATAAAATAGAGTGTAGCACTCAAAATGTATTGATTTTAAAGCTAAGAATCATTATCATATTAATCAGGGGTGTGATTTACAAATAATAAAAAAATCAGAAAAATGTATACCAGGAGTGCAATGTTATATTTTTATATGGGGTGAATGCAATATATATAATTAAATGTATCCAAACGACATTATGTTTGGCAAATAAAGAAGTATTAACAACATCTTTGTACACATATATGCAACTAGATTGAAAGAAACCATAATAAAACCATATTGTGTCATGGAAGCTTATGGGTTTTGTATAGAGCAACCAACAAAATCATTAAATTATCTGTGTTCACTGATATTAACTCAATGGCATAAGGATGTTCAACAACATTTCGCTCTGAATTAGAGAAATATGGGACTACAATTCCTAATACTGATTTATTTGTTTTTGAAGCACTTAAAATGACCGTAGAGGGCAGATTTGAAAAAGATGCTGACAACTTGATGACAGTAGAGGGCAGATTTGAAAAAGATGCTGA
>JAUZNC010007006.1:2939-25254 GCA_034780395.1 Vannuccia rotundouncinata | reverse complement strand
GGCAGATTTGAAAAAGATGCTGACAACTTGATGACCGTAGAGGGCAGATTTGAAAAAGATGCTGACAACTTGATGACCATAGAGGGCAGAACTTAATATAATGCTGATGATTTGCTGACCGTCGAGGGCAGAACTTAATATAATGCTGATGATTTGCTGACAGTAGAGGATGAAGCTGAAAAAGATGCTGATGCATTTAAGTGTGAAACTGAAAATAATTCTGATAACTTGCTGAAAGTAAAGGGCAGAGATGAATAAGCATAATTTCTGAATCATTCTTACATCATATTTTTGCTGATGTATGTTTATTTTCTTTCTAAAATAAATGTGAGAAGGTTCCTTATATAAAGTGAATATAGGTATGCACCCTTATATAATATCCAACCCCTAAAGAATATATATAATAGCTTGAATTGTATACACATTTCCTGGTTTTCATCAAATTATATATCTATGTATATAAATTTGATGAAAACCTGTAAATTCTGTAAATTATGCACAAGTCAATTATAGCCATTCAAGTGCACAAATTGTTACAAAGTTAGGTCTGGTTGTAATAATTTCACTATATAATCTGACATTCCTTTTATAATATATTTGCATTATGCAATTCCATTTAGAATCAATGTGCAGATCATATATCATAAACAAATGCATGTACCAGATATCTGTCAACTCAAATTGTGGGCAGATATAAAATTGATCAAAGAATCAGATGAAAGAGAAGAAAGTGACAAAAACAATTATTTTGAAGAAGACCAAAGAGAATTGAAAGAAAAAGTAGCTAATAATGTAGTCATATTGTATAAAATTTTACAATAATGAACAATTTGAATACAAATATATTATTACACAATAACTAAATCTAGGTACAATTATAATAATAAAAATGATAACAAACAGATAACTAAAATTATATACAATTACAATGAAGTAGTAGAAGTAACAATCAAGAACAAAGATCAGCAAAATGTATAAACAGAAATTATGAATAAATAGTTTTGCCATAAGAACAAAGCAAGCATAAAAATAGCACTGCTGCTACCAAATTCTAATTAGCTAATTAAAATATTCTAAAGTTCATCTCTTCATCTGTCTTGACCAATAGAATTTTAATCCCCATTTTAGTCTCCATTAAGTATAGCTATATTATTCTGAACATTATTTTTATATTATATTTATTATTCATATATATTTTGTAGCTTGTATTTCCTAAATATAATATTTCTTATCTTTTAACTTTTTATATGCTTTTTATTTTTTAAATAATTAACATTAATTTTGTCTTACCAATTGAAAAAGTATTTAAAATTATTTACAAAAAATAATTGAACATTTTTTAAGTATTTCTATTTTATACAATTTATTGACTTCATAACATTGAGAAATAATTGAAATATTATACATTGGAGTTGTCTTTTGTTTTTGGGTCAAGTTGTCTGTAAATCTATAGATTAACAGAAATCAAATCAATATGAGTGGTTGTGGCTATGCAGTAAGCATAGCCTATAAAATAGTGCAGTGTGCTCAACATTTATTCATTTTAAAGCTAAGAATCATTATCATATTAATAGTTCTAGGACATTCCTGCCCCAATAAAAAGACAGCACAATATGGTCTTCATATCAAAGTGGCTCTGATCTTAATCAAATAATCCATTCCAATGATGGGATGGTCCATCATTTTGTAACAGAAATAACAGATGTGTGTTTTATACAACATTATTAAGTATTACTTTTAACAAACATATTGTCTAATTTAAATTATTGAATTAAGAGCATCAGCCTTATGCAAAAGTAAATTTAATTAATTAAACAACTCACAGAATGTACATAATATGTTCAAGTAAAGTATATAATTTTAAAAAGACAAGCAGATGTTGGCGACCAAATGTGAATTCTGACCAATTCAGAATCTGTCAGACCAAACAGTAATTCATGTTTGGTCAGACAGATTCTGAATTGGTTGACCAAATGTGAATCTCAAAATCCTGGTTTACCGGCACTCTATGTGCAAACAAAAAAATTATATTGAATGTATCTAATATATGAAAAACTCATATGACATTGAAATCCAATTTAAAATATTCCTGTTTGGTCAAACCAAATTAGAATCAGTCAAATCATACAGGAATAAATTCTAATAACTAGTTTAACATTCATATAATATAATTATGCATTTAACATATAAGAGTTAGTCCTGTTAAATACAAAATAATTTTAATAATGTATTATATAATAATGACATATTCTAATTTGGTCCAAACAAACAAGAATATTTTAAATCAGATTTCAATGTTGTATTAGTTTTTCATATATTAAATACATTTAATATAATTTGTTTGTTTGCATATAGAGTGCCGGTAAACCACAATTTTGAGATTCACATTTGGTCAACCAATTCAGAATCTGTCCGACCAAAATTGAATTCCTGTTTGGTCTGACCTATTCTGAATTGGTCAGAATTCATGTTTGGTTGCCAAAATAGACATAGATATTATCTAAATAATTGTGATAAATTTATGATTTTTTACATTTTATTATTCAATTTGTTCTAAAGAAAATAGTTTTTACACATGAAGAATTAATTTTTGTGTAAAAATCTGATTTTGAAATAAAATTTTTGATTTTGACACATTTTTTATTAACTGCTAAAATATACTTTTGTCATATTGGACCATCCCTGAAATTTGTGATTAATTTATGATTTTCCAACATATTTAAGAAAATTATAAAATATTTTTTAACTATTTCTACAGAATATAGTTTTTACACATAACAAAATAATTTAGTGTAAAAATCTGCAAAGTGTCTATTTGGAGATATTTTCATCTGCTATTCAGACATATTTATATCTACTATTCAGACATATTTCCATTTAATATTTGGACATATACATATTCAGACCTACTATTCGGATATTTTAAATCAATTTTAATAAAATTAATACAAAGCTTTAAGCCAATGTGTTTAATTAAAATTAAAACTTTTCACATGCATGTTTGAATAGTGTGTGAGGTAGACATATGTACAGCCAAATAGCAACTGCCATAAAATCTTATTTTGGCACAAAACTAGATATTTCAAAAAATTTTATTAACTTTTAAACAGTAATATGAATTATCTTACAACATATTATAATTAATTTTTTATTAATGCAACCTTACTCCCATTTTATACCTACTGTACAGGCCTGTTTTAATATTAAAAATTGTTGAACTATGTCTTTGAAATTAAGAATTTCTATAGACTATAATAATAATAGACCATTCTGATTATTTTCTGTCAAACAATCTGATTGAAATGGTTTGAATACTTTTAGAAAATATTGACTAACAATAATATGACACATTGATATTATTAAATCAACTGTTTTATCTCACCAAAAATTCAATATTATATAAAAAATTGTTACGAAAAAGGGGATATAACTGTAATCTGATTATCAAATTATAATTTTTAAAACGTAATTAAAATAACTACTAATTTAAAAAGATATTACCAATATATAAAAATATATTTAAGATATTTAGAGAGACATAGATAAGCTATTGTTTAAAGTAAATATAATTTTTTGAGTAAATCCCTATATAAATCTATATGATTTCATTAAGATAAATTGGAGATGCATTAACTTTTAAATTCACCGTTATTGTAACAAATGCAATGCTTTAAAACTAAACTATTTTAAAATAAGAGAGAAAACACACAAGCCGAGGCTGTATTGATTAATTAAAATCTTAAATGTTCGTGGTGCAACCACATAATCATACAGCATCGGCTTGTGGGTTTTCTCTCTTATTTTGATTAAAAATGCTGCTAAGGACTAACCATATATACTAAACTATTTTATTTTAAATTTATTAAAAATAATTTTAAAACGTAATTGTAATACTGCTTTAAATTACGAAATTTTGCAATTGAAATTATAATATCATTACATTCGTAATTAATGTTAAAGTATTGATGCATAAATATACCTATCTATTTGAACAATTTTATAAATAATTATTTATGAATCAATGAGAAAATATAACTATTAGTGAATTATTGGGTTAATTGTTAAACAGATTTCTACGAAATATTTATAACTTTCTTAATATTATTTTATAACATTTATTTTAATAAGCTAAATTATTTTAGCACTGTTGTCATAACAACCGTTGCCGCTGTATTAGTTTTCTATCGCGACCAAAAAATTTAAATTGTAAGTTTTTAAATAATTCTTTAATGTTTAACGATTTTTCTCCTTATAAATAAACATAAAATATTATATTTTCTATCATATTTTGCTTTAATGTACACTATTCACCCATTTCAAATATGTATTATTGATCATATCTATAATTTTAATAAATTTGCAAAACTAAACATTCAACCCAGGCTGCATTCTATGTAGCCTAACAAGGATATATCTGGCAAACATTATACACACCACCTTTATTATAACCTAATTAAATCAGAGGAATATTTATAAATATACAGAATACAAATCATGGAATGCAGGCTGGCATTCAAAATTGTATAGAAATGTATAATACTGTATTATTTTTATAAATGTGAGAATAAAGTATTATACCTATTTATAAAAAAAAATTATCTATCCAGTTATATTTTGTCATTCACTATTATTTATATAGATAGTTTACAATGCCCTTTTTTTAACTCATAAGAAAAATCTCAAACAATATTGTTTTGAACCATTGTTTCATTTAATGATTTCAGAAAAATTTATGCCTGACTCATTTTTATTATACAATCAGAATATTTGTTTTAAAAATTAACCAAAAGTTTAAAATTTATATAATTTTTTTTACTTTATATTTAAAATTAATATTTTTATAGTATAAAAAGATATTTTGGATTTGGTTATACAAAAATCCATTTCAAATTAAAATATTAATTATCCTAAATAGACACAATAAATAATTTTATATTTTCAAGCAATTTAAATAGCAGATATCCCTTTTTTCAATTTTATTTAAAGTCATTTACCTGCAGAAAAAAAATAGAAACCTAATTTTAACTTAAAGAATATTTAAAACTTCTCCATCATGGTCAATAATCCAATAGTACATCTCCTATAATCATCATTCTATTTTAAAATTTCTATCTAACACTTCTAAAACAATGTAATTTTTTATATAACATTCTTTAATCTACTATATATTGTCCTATAAATTAGGTATAATAGTTTAATTTCAGGTAGAAATTTTGGTTACTAAAAATGATGTTCACATTTTGGAAAATATTTGTATAACTGAATCAATTTTGCTGCAATGTAGAGCATTACAAATTAATTTACTGTAGCTCCTGGTAATATCCTGTAATGATAATTTAGATAGCTGGCTAAGTAATGGATGGACAATACTGCCAATACCTTATCCTGATTTCTATTAGCCACTTCAATAATATGACCTTAGAAATAGCCTGCACCATCAAATCCTTTACCACAACATTTGTTTAGAGGCAAGTTACATCAGGTTAGAATATCTTTCACAAAAGCATAGATGTATTTAATGTTTGATTTGGCAATTGCATTAATGTGACAGAATCTTCTGATACTACATATTTCTCCAAAACCAATCTCAAACACATAACCAGTTGTTCACTATTCAAAAAATAAAATAAAATAATAAACCATCTGTACCTTTTACATCACTATTTACCTTACACAGTACAAGATGTGCCATCATCTCAATCAATTCATTTTGAATTTTCATTCTTCATCCATGTCATCAATACAAATTTTTAGCAACTATTGAAAACTACATTCTATTTATATATCTCCTCAAATTGAAATATCTTCCTTAATACAAACTCAAGCCCCCATCAAGATTTTTTGGGGACTGAGCCCATCAATACCCCCCCCCCTCCCCCTATAAATATTAAATTTTAAATTAAATTAAATATTCTATTTTATTAACAAATTAAAATAAGAAGTGATATTTATTAATATAGAAAACATATTTATTTATGATCAAATAGTCATCACAGTAAGTAAAAAAAAAAAAAATGTTTCAATTAAAAACATTTCTAAATATTGTTTATATATGTTTTAAAGATACAAATATTTTTTGTATACATATTATGTTAATATGTTTGAACAGAATATTTGAATATAAGAATATCAAAATTAATTAACCATTTGTGCCCAGGGATACAGTTTCAAAAGTGGTCCTATAGAAATGGCTATATAAAATTTCAGTTTTAAGCAACATCCAAAATTTTTATTTTTAATTTTTATTGGCTGATGCATTTTCTATTTAGTTGGGTTGCTAGATCAACTGTATATTATTTTATTTTTCAATGAATGCATCTTGTTCCAAAGCTAGTCAGATATTTCAAAACAACTATTGAGTTAGTAATATAATTTTGGTATATTCTATTATACAATAATCTAGTTATACATACTATATTAAAATATATTTATGAACATATTTTATTATAATTTTTTCAAAATTTGTAAATCAATGGAAAGTCATAAGAAAGTATTGTTGACATCTTCACATTTTATTAAACAAAATACATTTCTATCAACATAACATATAATTACCAAAAGATTTTTTATATCCTTTAAAATTTTTATTATAAATATAAGTTAGATTTTACAAATTATAGATTGCAGTTTTAAATTACATTCAATTTTTTTATGTGTATCTAAAATATAAGTTGTCACAATTAGTATTTATATGAAATATATTCCATGAAAATCAGATACAGATTTTATTGTCAAGATTATATACAGTCTACTCCAGCTAATTGGAATCTGGCAAATCAGAACTACTGGCTAATCAGAATTTGTAGAACAGTCTCTATACCTACAATGTATTTTACATTTGCTAATTGGAACAGTTCATATCTATATATTATATATTCCTACCTTGATTTGGGAATTAGAAATGAACCTGAGGACATTTTCTGTAATCTAAACCATGACAATTATTGATATGTATAAAATGAGTATATTAAGCAGAATAGTAAATTGTATTTTGTGTTTGCATAATCTATTCAAATAAGGGTCCCCATTTATATTTTAAGTATAATGGGGACTGACACCATTGGGAGAGTCCATAATTGTGTGTCTACCACTATTCATCATGTGGGAGAGTCATTTTATAATCAATGAGACCTCTAAAGTCTTGCCTCATAATATATTTATTAAGTTTAATTGCTAATGTTTAGAGTTAATATGTCTAACAGAACCCATTTATATAAGGAATACATTTAGTCCATTTTAATTTTGCAATATCAATTTATCTATTATACTGAACCTGAGTTATAAGGCAACTATTGTTTTGTTTCCATGACCTAACATACATAATCTTATCATATTACCTTTAAAAATCGATTTTTGTCTAATTGGAACCCTGGATAATTGAAACAAAAATGCTGACATTTTACCTGTTCTAATTAGCCAGAGTAGACTGTAATTGCATTTGAATGTTATGCAATCAGTAAATTATGTAGTATCTAAGATATAACAGAAGAAAGGTCTGTCATAAATTGGATACTATTTACAAAAGTCTTGAATGGTTGGAGTCAATATATAGTGCAACTAAATGAAATTAGAGACACTATGGATGAAAATGGTCTAATATTAGTATGGGTTTCATCACTTTCTTTTATATATAAATATTTTGTATTATTATATTTATCTATTTTAAATTAAATTGAGATTTTTAAAATGCACAAAAATATTCTGAGAGTTTGGGATCTTGATCATTATTTCCTAAAACCTCCACAAAACCTACCATCAATGGAATATGACAGAGATATCCCAGAACTACCTGAAGAAGCAAACTTGAGTAACATATTATAATAATACAATTATAGAATGAAATTACACTACAAAATAATTACTATAACACCAAGAAGCTCTATCAAAATTCAGGAGTGGGTATTATGTACATGACTACTCTGTATGACTCACATGACTACTATCATCTCAAGAATAAACTCATTAAATAATTGCAATAAAATTACAAAATAACAAAAGCCAAATCATTGTTCAATCTTACTAGTTAGAAGAAGTGATAAAAAGTACTAAATCATTATTAAATAGCTTTCATTTTCATCTGCCAAAATTTGCCTTCTATCAGCCAATCAGAATTGATTATTTTGTATTCCTATTTATTTCTCGCCATGTAACACGACCATTGACATTTCAATTTCAATGGTCGAACATAACTATTTTGAACTATTTAAGTGAATGTTTAACAGTAAACACCTTGATTAACTGTCCCTTAATTATTTGCCACATTTGTCTGGAATGGGTTTCCCTTCATTATAAAACCAGTTATTTATGTGTCACTCCCATTTGATTACAAACTATATCTACATTATATAAAATTCCCTCAATTATCCATCATATTCAGTGGTGGGTCAGAAATTAATGAACCAAAAAACAATTGACTTTGTTTAAATTTCAAAAATAAAAATATTTATGTTTAATAATGTAACCTAAGTTGTGTATATATATATATATTATTTTATTATCAAAATAAAATGCATATTATGGAAATACATAATACCAATTAACTTTTTCATTTGTATATATGACAGGTGTATGTTCTATTGTTATAAGTCATCTCTTGTTCATTTCCCGAATTTGGCAGATATTTGTATTACATACTTGAAAAGGGCAGAAACTGTTCAAATTAATCAGGTCGATTCTTGCCCTTTTATATACATTTTAAAAGTCTGGATTAACCAAAATACTACTGCTGTACTACTTCAGTTTAAGATTGAGACATAAAGTTTGTGTATCAACACATCTACTATACATTTATCAAATAGAAATTATTCTTATTTGTTTCCATTAAAACAGAAACCACTGGAAGCCATCTTCAATAAAATAGTCAACTAATGGGTCTCACACTTGCCAAAGCTGCTGAATGGACTTCGGCTCAGGGAGGGTCAGGGGGCAAGCTCGAGTTCACCCCGATGAACAAGTCCATCTTAGACATGATCATGACTCATATGACAGGTTATACTTCAAAGAATCCTGAACAGGGCCAATTGGTGTTCAAGCATGCCCTCACGTGGATCTCAACACTTGGACCAAGTGATATGGGAGGCAGCTTCACCACAAAGTAAAAACTGGAACAATTGACCTTTTCATTAAATAATTTTTTGTAGTTTAATCATTATTTAAAAAATTACTGATGACAATTTTAACATACATAATGACCTACAGAGAATTGTTAGTTAAATATTCTTTTTAAAAGGTAGACCATATTATAGTTTACACAAATACATAATCATTCATATTTTCTGTTCAACAGCTCGAAGTAAGTTTTTTCTTTATTTTGGTATATTCCGTTGTAGGTATTATTTATCCAATGACTTATATATTATTTATCTAGACCGGCTAACTGACCAAATGCAATAGTAATAAACGTCCGCGGAGGAATATATCTATATCGATAATCAATGCCAAATTGATAGTCGGAAGTTCAACATTAACTCTAAGATTAATGAAATTTATAATTAATCGATTAATATTTGTTGAAAACTCTCTTTAAAACGAAACTAATACCGTATATAATTGAAATGCGCTCCGGACATTTTTTTGATCAGTTTGCCGGTCTAGATAAATAATATATAAGTCAATGTATTTATCTCACTTGGTTATATTTTTGCTCAGCTCTATTTATTATCTGACAGAATTTTACAAATCTGAATTATATTATAAAATGTTTTACAGTATTGGTCAAAATGGCTTGCTTTCTATATATGGGTACAGATGTACTAATTATACTATATAATTTTGTAATATATATTTATATATGTATTAATGTCTAATTTCAATTTAACATTTATTATTATTATTAACATAAACATAACAAAAATAAATATGTTGTTGGATTAATAAAATTATCACATTATAACTATATTTTCAATTATTTATTTTTCATTATAAAATTAATGCAAAAAATAAAATTGTTTATTCCACAAATATAAATAAAGCATTTTTCAACTATAAACAAAACTTTTTACCAGAATTTCTAAATAAACATTTATACAAAAGCAAAATGTATGCTATATAATAATCAGTATAGTAAGCTTACTTCAAACGGCTTGTTAAACGATCTTGACTAATTTCAGAGATGGGGAGACAGTGTCATCTGCGGTTGATAAAGACAACAAACCTCTGGTTGTATTCCGCCCCACGGGAAAGGACAACTTTCAGGTGAGCGCTCGATCTGTGGAGCAACTCGAGATGCTGTTGAGTGTTGCTGCGGACCATAAGATGGACGAACTCAGAGCATGTCTGGAAGGTAGATACTAATTTCTGAAGAAATCCTAGCTTCATATTATCTACAAGCTATTTCATATATGCAAAGCTTTTATCGTTTCCTAGTAACAATATCTTGAGAGAAATGAAAAAATACACGTTATTTTTTATATTTCCAATTTATGTTTATAGCAACAAATTACTTTCTATATATGAGAAATTAGAATTTAATTAAAAATGTTCATCAATAATTTAGGTATCTGTATCAATTTAGCTGAATTTTATTATAATTTCAATTTGTGTAAAGCCAATCGTGATCCAGTGGCTCGTATGCTGGGGGATCGATTTTCCACAGTACTGGGAGAAGATGGCAGTATCTACCGATTCACCGAGGAGATTATGAAGGCCGAAGCAGGTAATTGAGTTGTATATTGTAAAATGTATCAACGCATATAGACCTTTTGCCGTGGTTACAAAATGAAATTATGTTTTCCCAAAAATAATCAAATAAATAAATAAAATTGAATCAATTGATTATTACTCCTTATTTATTTATTTATTTCTGTGTTTTGTGTTTAGGGGACCAAGAAAATCCGGAAGTGGTTGAGAAGAAGCACATTCTTAAGATGGCTTTGGAATTCCACAATTTGGATATTCGAATGATGCGCGATTCACTCACTAAAATCACCGAGTAGGACCTTCCTTATCGATTTAGTTTCTCTGTATATCATATCATATTGATTACCTTTTTTCTTATTTGAATTGTTGAGAATATTTTCGACATTTTCAAGGCCTATCTTACTTTTCTTAACCTTAGAACGATCCGAATAACACCCCAGATTGTGGAGGACGAAGTGTCTCTCTTGTCTCAGTTCGTCGGCAAGAAGGACGAGGATTTTGCTCTCAAGGTGTTGGAACCCGTGAAAAGTAAGCGACCAATCAGCTAATCATAATGATATCTTTTAAAATGATTTTCTTATAATATTCTAAACATTGGGGTCTTTTACTTCTGCCAACCAGTCTTCACAACAATTCACCTCAATGGTTGCCGGGCGCCCCCATGGAGACAACTGCACGGGGAGATCGCCTACTTCATGGTGCAGACGCATGATACGGACCTATTTTCGGTGACAGCTGCTACGGACGGCTGGTTCATTAATGAAGTGAGCTCTTAGATAATCTGATCGAATTTTAATTTTTAAACTATCCTTTTTAAAATAACCAAATTGTTTAAAGTGATAACAAAATTTAAATCAGGTATATTATATAGGTGTTGACATATTCGTCGGGTGACGCAATTTGTCGCCAACAAATAGGGAATAAGTAGAAGCCATTTAAGTAGTATGGAAGGTGGATCTCTGTGATAATCGATACTCGATTCTGATTGGTCGAAATTTTTTCTTCTACATTCTAATTGGCCGTGAGACTTACCTCTTCTTCTTCACCGACTCCGGTAAAACCTCTCTCCGCACCTTTGCTAGTTAAATTTCTCTGGTGTGGAGAGAGGATTTACCGGAGTCGGGTGCGAGAAAAAGAAAGGAGGGGGGGGGGGGGCGTCTCGCGGCCAATTCAGAATCATGAAGAAAATTTTTTGATCAATCAGAATAGAGTATTGATTGCCACAGAGATCCACCTTTTATGATACTCATTTAACAAGTTTTCAAATCATCACCAATGTTCTCTCTGTTCCAGGGTTTTGACGCAGTCTCCAACGAACTCAACTTCGAAAAGGCCAACGACGATCTCTACAAAGACCTCATCACCCTACTCAAGGAGCGGAGCCAAAAGTTCACCAGCTTCGTGACCAACTCCAAGTTTAAGTTGACCGTGGACCAGCGGGAACGCGAAGGGACCCTCCACCGAAGTGGCCCGGCAGATAAGGAGGATGGAGCGGGTGACGGTCGCTACAGGTGGGTGCTGCTATTTCCTTTTTAATTACTTGCAGAGATGTTTTGGGGATTAAACATAAACTTGCTTTTTCAGCGACGAAGACGACAGCCCCAGGGGTGGCAAACAAGACCGCGTTGGAGCAGGAGCGGGCAAGAAGAAGAAGGCCCAAGGACAGAGGAAGAAGAAGTTGGAGCCCAGTCTCAAGTGGCGTGAATTGGGCATCAAGAAGGAATCTGATGATGAACATCACGAGGAGTAAGCTGCTTGTTTCTTTTATTAAATTTTGGAAAATAATTGATTACTTGTTAAACTGATTAATCAAGAGAAAGTTTTTATTCTTAAAATGTTGGAAGTCAAAATTTCTTTACTTTTGAATTTTTCACGTCACATTCATCCTTTTGTGATTGGCTATTTAATAAATAAATACATTCTTAAATTCTTCTTAGAACTGCATGTATTCTGGGTCTAGCAACGGGATATGTCTAACTAACTGTTCTTCTCTTGTCTAGCGGAAAGCGGAAGGAAAAGAAGAGACCACTCGCCAAGAAGAAGGAGTCCCGAAGGTATCAATTTTATTTACCGAACTTTCCCGTTAAAGTAACGAGTTTGTGCTCCTCTATCTTACATCGTATTTTAAAGTTAATAAAACGTAGGAGACGTCACTAAACTCGTATTAATTAGTTGGCAACAGTATATGCCTACAGTGAACTTTCCCTGAACCCTTTCGACAGGGTGCACCGCGGAGACACGGACATCGAGGACAGCTTTAGCGAGAGCAGCAGTGAGAGCGAGGAGGAAGAGGAGGCCCCGGACCGTCGTCATGAGAGCAACTCTGACCTGCCCTCTGAGTACTGGCAGATCTCCAAGCTTGTCAAATATCTCAAGGTATATTGATGATGCTTTATGAAAGACGTTATTTGTTGTCAGGTTCTATTTGTAACTGTCATTACGTGCTGTACCGTGAAGCTGTCTTAATTAACACGTGCTGTACCGTGAAACTGTATTAATTAACACGTGCTGTACCGTGAAGCTGTCTTAATTAACACGTGCAGTACCGTGAAGCTGTCTTAATTAACACGTGCTGTACCGTGAAGCTGTATTAATTAACACGTGCTGTACCGTGAAGCTGTCTCAATTAACACGTGCTGTACCGTGAAGCTGTCCTAATTAACACGTGCTGTACCGTGAAGCTGCCTCAATTAACATGTGCTGTACCGTGAAGCTGTCCTAATTAACACGTGCTGTACCGTGAAGCTGTCTTAATTAACACGTGCTGTACCTTGAAGTTGTCTCAATTAACACGTGCTGTACCGTGAAGCTGTCTTAATTAACACGTGCTGTACCGTGAAGTTGTCTCAATTAATACGTGCTGTACCGTGAAACTGTCTTAATTAACACGTGCTGTACCGTGAAGCTGTCTTAATTAACACGTGCTGTACCGTGAAGCTGTCTTAATTAACACGTGCTGTACCGTGAAGCTGTCTCAATTAACACGTGCTGTACCGTGAAGCTGTATTAATAAACACGTGCTGTACCGTGAAGCTGTCTCAATTAACACGTGCTGTACCGTGAAGATCTCTCAATTAAACGTGCTGTACCGTGAAGCTGTCTCAATTAACACGTGCTGTACCGTGAAGCTGTCTTACCTCGGTGTATATCGGTGCAGCACGTGTTGACCTTTATTTCATTACTTTTGTCGTTTTCAATTAATAGTGAAGCTGTCTTTTATTTAAATTTTTTTTCGGTTACATTTTTGTTTTAGTGCAAGTTTATATTGTCTACTATTATTTCATTTTACATGTATTTATTTGGCATATATATTTTATTCGTCCCTTTCCTGTCCCAACCCCGTTTATTTTAGTTTTATATTATTTGTTATTATAGTAATGCATGTACCCTTTAGCTCTGATCAGTAGTACCTAAATAACCCTGTTGTTTATGTTGGGCACACCGACAGATAACCAAAGTGATCAAAGGTCTCAAAGTAAGAGCATGCTCCCGTTTAAAAGCATGTGTTGGTTGCATCGTGTATCTCTCCTTCAATCGAAATGATCTTCTTCTCTATCATTGTTATAAATATCATTTGCTAGTTGAGATGGACTGTTTAAATTTCCATTTTCTCCTCAAATGCCTCTAACTCATAAAATAACACCGTTCGTTGAATTTTTTTCTAAATGGTTTCAATTCGAGAAATGTGCTTTAGTATTCAGCACCCGTGTTATACATCCTATCTGTTTTGTACCTTAAGATCAACCAATTATATATTGTGTATGTTACCTAGCCTTAAATTAGAATCTATACTTCATGTTTACATCACGGTTTGCCAATGAATTCACTTTCTCTCACGGATTTCATTTCATTTCAATTCAATTTTTTTAGTTGCCTTTGCTTGACATAGTTTACATGTTTAATATATGGGTATGAATATTGGATATATACCTGCCATGTTCCTATTTCAAAAGATTACAAATTGTAATTTGTATTATTTAAACATGTTTCATAACTATAAGATATCATATACTACTAAACAAGATAGGTAAAAATTGTCTTTGCAAAAGTATGAATCCCTTTTTATCAATTCAAAAATCTTTATGACAATTAAAATAAACGGCTCGAACATTCATGAAATTCGCTATTTTAAAAATAGGTTATAATTGATTAAATACATAAGTGGTTTTGACTGATTTATTTGCTAGTTATTAAATCAAATTTAATTCATTTTTAAAGTTTGTAGACATCTTTTTTTCTAACAGAATATAAATGTGTTTTGTATAAGAATGAATATATCTCTTTCTCGGTGTGCATATCTACAGAGCGGAAACCAGACCTCGACAATCATCAGCCTGTGTGCCCTTCGGGACTTCCCACTGCACACCGAGGTCTGCCAACTTGCTGTGCGTGACGTGGGTGGACTGGAGATCCTCATCAACCTGCTTGAGACCGGAGAAGTTCGTTGCAAGGTACGCAAATATCTGGAGGCCTAGAATAGATCATTTGTAGTACAAAATTAGAAGTGCTCCCTCAATATTAGATTAAAATAATTGAATATTTGTACATTTTTTATATTCTTCAGATATTTAAATGACCCGATAATAATAATATGGTATTACACATTTTTTAATTAATTGTTTCTGTTTATTTTTCAAGTTTGTTCTTTTGTTTGGAAATATTAATTCTTTAAACTTCTGTTTGTTTTCAAAACTGATACTTTCTTGTCTAATAATACCTTCCTGCGATATCAGATCGGATCCCTGAAGATCCTCAAGGAGATCTCGCGCAACCCGCAGATCCGAAGGGCCATCGCCGACCTAGGTGGGCTTCAAACGATGGTGAAGATCCTGCAGGACCCCAACCGTGACCTCAAGTGTCTCAGTGCTGAAACCATTGCTAATGTGGCCAAGTTCCGCAGAGCCAGGCGAACTGTTCGTCAGCACGGAGGCATCCGCAAGTTGGTGGGTGACAATAAGCTTGCGGGAGGGATATTACTTGATTTTTTACGTTGAGAATGGGTTTTGATAAATGTTACTATAAATTCATATTTGAAGTAACTAAAGATTTAATTCGAACACGCTCACGGAAAATTGTTACATTTAAATGACTTATTTCAGATTTTCATTTTCATTCGTTCACATTTGAATGACCTATTTCACATTTGAATGACCTATTTCACATTTGAATGACCTATTTCACATTTGAATGACCTATTTCGCATTTGAATGACGTATTTTACATTTGAATGACCTATTTCACATTTGAATGACATATTTCACATTTGAATGACCTATTTCACATTTGAATGACCTTTTTCAGATTTGAATGACCTATTTCACATTTGAATGACCTATTTCACACTTGAATGACCTATTTCACATTTGAATGACCTATTTCACATTTGAATGACCTATTTCACATTTGAATGACCTATTTCACATTTGAATGACCTATTTCATATTTGCATTCTCATTCGTTCAAATTTAATTAGGAAAATAATTCATGCCATTAAAATCGGGAATAAACAATGACAACAACTTGTTTTTTTAAATAAAAACCTTTTATCGTTTTATTCATATTTTTAATGTCCTCTTCAAGGTTGCCCTCCTGGACTGCCCT
Source organism: Vannuccia rotundouncinata (assembly GCA_034780395.1). Taxonomy (NCBI): domain Eukaryota; kingdom Metazoa; phylum Platyhelminthes; order Proseriata; family Coelogynoporidae; genus Vannuccia; species Vannuccia rotundouncinata. The sequence goes on along the minus strand of JAUZNC010007006.1, from coordinate 9,015 downwards.
GTCGGTGGGGACTCATCTGAGGCGGACCGTGATATTGAGGTGTCCCGGTGTGGAGCACTGGCCCTCTGGTCCTGCAGCAAGTCCACCAAGACTAAGATGTCCATGAAGAGGGCCGGAGTGATCCCTCTCCTCGCTAAACTCCTTCAATCCAAGCACGAGGACATGCTCATTCCGGTTGTGGGGACCTTGCAAGAGTGTGCATCAGAGGTGGCTAGACTACGTTTTTGCATTATCGTGTGTTGCTATAACAAAGACGTGTGAAAATATTCTCATATTCGAAAATAATCCTGAAAGCACGAATCTATCGCATCAGTTGAAAAATTGATTTCACAACATTTTAAAAATATTTATTTAATAAATTTCTTAAAATTGTTAAAAAATAAAAATAAATTTCTTTTTAAATCGATATTTAAAATTTGTTGTGTTTAGTCCTTCAATATGACTTATACTAATCATTATAATGATCTGCATAACTTATAGTTTCCTGAATAATTTCGGTATTGTAACACCCTGCCCCCACCCATTCAGGCAAGCTACAGTGTAGCTATTCGCACGGAGGGAATGATCGAATTTCTGGTCAAGAATTTAAAGAGCGCCAATCCCGAACTGCAGATGCACTGTGCCTCCACAATCTTCAAGGTTTGTATAATTAATTTACTTGTAAACAAATTTCCTATTCAACTGTGTAACTTTGTCCTATTTTGATCTCTGAATAGTGCGCTCAAGAAAAAGAGACACGTGACTTGGTGCGCACTTTCGGTGGCCTTGACCCACTTGTAGACCTATTGAGTAACCAGGACAACAAGGAGCTTTTAGCCGCCGCCACAGGAGCCATTTGGAAGTGCTCCATTTCCACAGAAAACATTCAGCGCTTCCAGGAGTTGGATGCGATCAGCAAGCTCGTACAGCTTCTTAACAATCAACCTGAAGAGGTCAGTTACAGGGACTACTATAATATACTACTTAAAGTATTCCCTGGTCAGTTAATAATCATTTGTATAAACTTAACGTTCCGAACTGTTTATTCTCGCATAATAACTATTTTATAAAATTGTGGATTTTTTAGAGTTATTCATATAATTTTTACAAAAATACATACAAAAATAATACGAAATTTCGAGACATTTATTATTTATGATTTTAAGTTTTAAAAGTCCAAAATGAATATAGATGGGTATATAATTAATGTCTTAGCAATTCTGTAGACTTGATTCCTAAATACTAATGTAGGGTTCGCGTTCAATAGAGTCAATTTAGATCTTTGTCTTTATTCAGGTCCTGATCAATGTGGTTGGGGCGCTTGGTGAGATGGCCTCTGACCCCACAAACCGAGCATCCATCCGTAAATCAGGAGGTGTAGCCCCTCTTGTTCACCTTCTCACAGGAACCAATCAGGCCCTGCTCGTCAACGTCACTCGAGCTGTAGGCCAATGTGGCGAAGAGGCTGACAATATGATGTGAGCTTCCATACCTAAATGTTTCTTGTCTTTCTATAAATCATTTAAAGAATTCGAAAAAATGTGTTTAATCAGATTTTGGGATATTATAATAAAAAGTGGATTGATTATTTCTTTATTATTTTTCTACACGTTCCCAGAATAATTGACAAGTTGGACGGTGTTCGACTTCTCTGGTCTCTTTTAAAAAATCCGCGACCCGAGGTTCAATCCAGCGCTGCTTGGGCCATCTGTCCCTGCATCGAGAATGCTAAGGTAGAATAGAATATATTTGAATATATAGAATTGTAAATTAATCAGATTTCTTTAAAAAAAATAATAACGCTCTGATTAATTATTGACAATTTTATAAATGTGGCTATCTTGTTCAGGACGCGGGAGAATTGGTGCGCTCATTTGTCGGCGGTCTTGAATTGATAGTGAGTCTCCTCAAGTCACACGACCTGGAAGTATTAGCCTCTGTGTCGGCGGCCATTGCCAACATCGCTAAAGACGAGGAGAATCTGGCTGTGATCACCGACCATGGAGTGGTGAATCTGCTTGCAAAACTCACAGATACTGTGAGTGTTTGCCTTCTTGGAAGGGGGGGGGGGGCAATCAGATTTGTGTCACGGACTTCGTCCTTCCTTACTACTATCGTAAATTTTATTTATTTAAATTATCCCAATCTTTGTGTAGTCGGATGATCGCCTGCGTCGCCACTTGGCCGAAGCGATTGCCCGGTGTTGCAGCTGGGGCAAGAACCGGGAAGACTTCGGTAAGGCCAAGGCCGTCGCCCCTCTGGTTAAATACCTCCGGTCGAGTGATGAGGCGGTCCACAGGTCCACAGCGAGAGCCCTCTTCCAGCTGAGCAAGCACCCGGAGAACTGCAAGACCATGCACGAGTCGGGTGTCGTGAAACTCTTGCTGGGGATGGTGGGATCACCCGTGAGTGCTTCTCAATCAGAACATCTTTCCCTCCGTTTTCAACGGACACGTTTGATACAGAATGTAATTTGAGACCGCTTGCTCTTCACTTGTTTCAGGATGAAGTATTGCAAGAAGCAGCGGCTGGCTGCATTGGCAACATTCGACGCCTAGCGCTTGCCAACGAGAAGGCGGACCAGTCCGAATGTCAAAGGAAAAAAGCGAGCAGAACAGCCAACAGTGGAAAATCGCGATAAAAACATAAAACTGGCAAAATTGGCAAAATTTAAACGATAGGCAAATTCCTTCACCTAACTTTGATTATTATAATTAAATCTGATTATTTTACATAAATCTATTGTTTATTTATATTATTTGCTGTCTCTATGTTTATTAAGTGCTGCTGTGATACAACGATTAAAATTATATTCGTATTATAAATGTTCATGTTCACATCATTAAAAATAAAATTTCCTAATTTTTTTTAATAATTTTTTTTTTAACATCTATTTACTCATTTATAACACTTATAATCGTATAAATTAAATAATTCTTCAAATTATTCAATTAAAAAAAATAATTAAATATAATTTCTCTTTTTATTAAATAATTAAGATATTCCAGACTTATAAGATAGTATTAATTAATATTTTTTATTATATTATAGGTATAAGAGGCAAATATCTATTATACTAAACCCGAGTTATAAGGCAACTATTGTACTGTAGGGGTGAGTTTTTAATTTTAGTTTAAAAAATATTATAATATTATATTAAAAATACGTTACAGTAATAGTAAAATTTAAAAAAAATTATATTGAGAAGCATATATGAAAACGGAAAACCGGAAATTACAACCTGAATAAAACTATAACTTAAAGCAACGTTCGATAAAACATCAAAAGTCGCAACAAAGCGATTCAGTATTTAATACTTTACATACGGAATGAGAAAAATAGTTATATCATTATAATTTGTGTAAATATAACATGTACGCTTTACATTAACAAATAGCAAAAGCGTTTGTTAACAAATAGTAAAGTGAGATATTACAATATGTTAATAAAAAGGATCTACTGGCACAACATTGCGTCCACTGTAGCGACTATTATAAGTTGTAGAACTCTTGTTGTGGCATCTTCTGTGTTACGTGAAGACTGCCTATACTTGTCGTTTTTTGGTGTGACCAGCGACTGAAAAGGTTGGCAAGGTTTACTGGACACGCAACACGGGATTCTGAAATAACAATAAAGGGAATAAAATAAAATATAGCTTTTGTACTATTTTAAAAGAGAGTTCCATTACTAATGTTCATATTATTTATTTTATTTATAGAAGAAATGTTACCAATTATAGCTACACATTCATAATAAAAAACAAATACTAAAAATAATTGAGGAAATTTTGATTTAACCATAATGTATTTCATTTAATATAAACTACCTAGTGATAATTTATATAGGTATGTGTATTATAATATATGTATGTACCCACCCACCATCTTGACGAATGTGTCGATTTTCCTACTGAGCAACCTGGTGTTTATTCATGCAATGTGTGAAGTCTTCATCAAAACAAAAGCAGCAGTAGCATGACAAATTCCTGAAAGCTACAAACCAAGGAGAAACTGATTCAATGCAGCGGACTTGCTGGATACCCAGAAGCAAACGGCCTTGGCTTTCCTGGCGACAACGAGGTATATCTGAGTCACGAAGAAAGTAAAACACTCGTCTGTCTAGCTCTCTTCTTTCCCTCTCTCCCGGAGTGTCCTTCTTGGTGATCTCAAACATTTTCCTGGCGTATTCAACTACTACTTCAGGAGTCGATAAAACAAGATCATTATTTTGAAGAAGGCTTTCTGTTATGAGTCTTTTTACAACCCCTCCAAGACCGTCAGTCACATTTTTGAATTCGGCCGTCTCTCCAAAGTTACAGACATATCTTTCCAATCCAAAGTCAGTGAATGCGAAGCAGAGGTCGCATTCTTTTTTGTGTGAATTTGTCTTCTTTCTATAGCTTTTATTTTGTACTGTTATAACATATCTGTTTTTTTTCTAGCTTCTCCCTATATATTTTTTGGCGATCTCAAATTTGTTCTCTTTGTCGTTTCACTTTATCATTATTACTGAAACTAGTTGGCTTTCGAGGCGCCATAACTGAAAAAAACAATATCACAATATATTTTGTATGTCACTTAACATGGACTTGGTAAATTATTAAATTACAAAATGCATAGATTTATATTTTTGTTTATTGATACAATTTGAATGATTCATTATACACTAAAAACCGTTATGCAGGAGCAATTAATATAGGGTATTCCATTCAATGGAGTATTTATTCTTTAGAACTAATTGTTGTAAATCAATATTTTTACCAATTCTTATCTTATTTTTGTATAGAATCACAAACTGATGATAAATGTTATGGGAGGTTAACAAATAAATTTATTATAAAGCATTATGTCTTTTTGAGAGTCCAAATATCATTATATTAAAACCACAATTTTGAATATAATAAGTTTACCAAAGCAAAACCTGGTTTATTTTCAAGAGGCGACCTGAATTATACAGTATATGAAAACCACATCAAACAAAAATCCCCTTTTAGGTAGTTATGAAAAATTACGCACAAGCGTTACACACAAGTAAAATGTCTATTTATATATGAATGAGAGTTTACCCACTCATTAAATGACATATAAGAACAATTACAAACCTTTGCGGATTTAATTCAATAAAAATTTGCTACATTTCTTTAATTTTTACTTGTGCGTAACGTATCACTATAGCGTAGTATAACTATAGCGATACGTAACGCACAAGAAAAAACTAAAGAAAAACTATACACAACAACTTACGGGAATTTTTCATGTATTTTCCAAGTTACGAATTGACCAAATTGACCAAATTTACGAATTGACCAAATTGACCAAATTTACGAATTGACTAGCAATAGCTAATATTATATTAAGCTATCATTCAAAAATAACTCAGTAGTGGATTTATCAATTTTCAAGAATTTTTATTTGTTATTTTGGAAATATTAACATCGAATTTGAAAATCAACATTATCGTACGATGCAACGATTTGAATATACCTCACCTACATTTTCCTAATACAACATTGTTTCGGACGTATTTTGATATCTATTAAAATCCATTCAATACATAACTCACAGAAAGTTATAATCTCAATAGCTATGTATAATTTATAGTTCACAAAGAAACATCTCAATATGCCTATTCCATTCATACGGCGGACGGGAAGGGTCACCTGTGGTTATGTGGGATATCTGGAGATATCCAACATATCCAAGTGGATATCTCGAGATATTCCACATATCCAGCATATCCCACATATCCACTTGGATATCTCGAGATATTCCACATATCCAACATATCCCACATATCCACTTGGATATCTCGAGATATCCAACATATCCACCTGAATATCTCGAGATATCCAACATATCCACCTGAATATCTCGAGATATCCCACATATCCACCTGAATATCTCGAGATATCCCACATATCCACCTGAATATCTCGAGATATCCAACATATCCACCTGAATATCTCGAGATATCCAACATATCCACCTGAATATCTCGAAATATCCCACATATCCAAGTGGATATCTCGAGATATCCAACATATCCACCTGAATATCTCGAGATATCCAACATATCCACCTGAATATCTCGAAATATC
>JAUZNC010006995.1:20954-34111 GCA_034780395.1 Vannuccia rotundouncinata | reverse complement strand
TTGTTACCACAATTTATTTCCAGTCATTTTTCATGACAAAAATGCCCGGAAAATATTTATGGATTAATAATAAAATGTTTTGATCAATAATTTTGAATTTTATTCAATATACTAAAAAATGTCATAGATAAAGTTAGATAAGATACAATACATAATAAATATCAAAATCGGAATGTATGTTTTATTTAATAGTCTGAAAATCTCCGTTACTTAATTCTTTATTTTAAATGTTCGTTAGAATTTTATATAGTTGTACAATCGTAATTTGTTGGAATATTTCATTTAGTTTAAGAATCTTCGTTACTTAATTTTAAAGAGTGGTCTTTTGTTTGATCCTGAATATGGAATGTATCTACAACTTTTCTCAAATTTCCAGAAAGTCATTCTAGATAAATAAATAAACAAATTTTCAGCAAAAAAGTGCCGTATGACATTTCATGTCCTAAATTAAAAACAAAACTGTTTTCTCGAGTGTGAGTAGGTATGTGGGGGTTAAATTATGCAACCTTCCGTTTTTAAAGTCTCATAGCAAAAATTGCAGACTATTTAAAGAGAAAGTTACAATTCCTGGAAGAAAGGTGCAACCAAAACGAATCACGGTAGTCAGACATCGAGAAATGATGTGAGTGATGGTTTCAAATGAATCTGCGGATAAAGAACGTATATGAATGGCCCAATGTTGAAGACGTTGAAAGAAAAGGATTGGGGTGCCGAAAAAGAAAAGCATTCAAATTCAATTTTGGAACCCCAATAACAGAAATTAATTGAAATCGAAAATGAACAATCTGTTTCCAGAAGATGCTTAATTAAACTTTTGTTCAAAAATTATTGGTTAAACATTTTTCTGTTATAGTATGTTTATTGTTAATTATTTTATTTCAAATGGGTATTTGGTATCTTTATGGTTTTGAATACGTTTTCTTCCTATTATTGATTTTTAATTAATGAAAAATATCAGTACTTCTTGTGAATTTTCATTGAGTCAATGATGCCATTTTAATATTTAAAGATCAACATTTATTTTACATATGATTGGGAGGGAGGGTAGCGCTAATTGGGACGTAATTTTAAAGGGAGGGTTGCAGAAAATGTGACGATCTGTGACGAGGGAGGGAGGGTCAAAAAATTGTGAATAAAGCGTGACGTAATTTTAGAACAGCTCATTGGTAAATCATTGGTAAAATATTAATTGTTTTTTCTTTCTAATTGAATCATTTGTAATTACGTAGAATTTTTAAAATAACTAAGATCAGCTGATGTTTCTAATTTCGTTCATTCAATTCATATTTTTATTATATTAATTCTATCCTTTTATTAATATCAATGTTAACTTAAACTACATTCCAAATGGTAATATTGCGAAATACTATTCATATATTATATATGCACTTATTATAACTGTACTAGCTTAATACATTTTTCTCAAATTATATGATTAAGATTATAAGATTGTTAATATTATAGTAAATATTTAACACATATTTAATGATAAAAGGTTTAAGTTTAAATAATCTATCTGTTTTTTTATAATAATATTAAATATTTTTGGTTGATGAAATTTAAAAGGAAAAAAGCATTTTATTTAGGTTACAAACATAGATAAAATAAGTTTGTTCAGTGAAAAATATAATATGATATACAGGGTGTCCCAAAAGTAACTGCACTAAAAATTAACACTTTTAATAGATCTTCAGAAAACATAGAATTTTAAACTGCTTGACTATAGAAATGTGAGATGTAAAAATAGACAGAAATTTAAACTGCATGCCTACTATAAATAAGGTTTTATAAGAAGGATGAGTCATTTCTAAAATTCTAAAATTTCTGTTGATTGTTATCAATGTTCATAATTTTTAACTGCTTAACTATAGCAATGTGAGAATGTGGAGTGATTTCTATTATGATTCTATTAATTCATATCAATGTTCATTAGTTGAAGTAAATTAGAATTTGACAAAATAAATTAAAATTTCATGAAGCAAATTCAATTTTTTTTACAAAATGCAAGCAAGTTGAACATTTACAGTGGAAAAAAATAATATTTATCATTAAGCATTATTATTCTGAAAACAGTTTCAATCACATATAAAATGAATGGAATGAATCTTTTGAAACACTATGTCCTGGTAAAAGGACTGTATACAATCTCATTTCAAAATTTAAAAGAACATGATCAGTAATTAATGCACCAAAATCTGGACAACTGAAGTCAGCAAGAAGTGGAGACAATAGTGATTTAGTAGCTGCTACATTTGCACAGAGCCCAAAAAAGTCTATTTATAAAGACTCTATTGAACTAGACATTTCCATATTAAATCTCCATATGATATGTCTTCAAGCTTCAAATGAAAATATCCCAGACAACAGGATTCAATTTTGTGAAATGTAGCCTTTTGTCATGATATGCTACAGTTATTTGACAGCATAATTTTGTCTGATGAGGCTTCATTTAAACTAAATGGTCTGGTTAACAGGCATAACTGCATATATTGGAGCAATACAAATCCACTTGAAGTAATTGAAAAAGCTGTGAATCTTCCTGGCATCACTGTTGAGCCATTTTTCTTTAATGGCACCATAACTGATCAGTCCTAATTGAGAATGATACAAAAAAGCATAGTCAATCATTTCACAACACTTGGACATTGATACAGTGCATTTCCAACAGGATAGTACAGCTCCCCATTATGCATTAGTGGTTTTGGAATGGCTAGATGCAAATTTTCCTAATCATTGATTAGGGCACTATGGTCTGGTGGAATGGCTGGCAAAGTCACCAGACCTAACACCACCTGATTACTTTTTTGTGTGGTGTCTTAAAAATTTCTGTGTATTCAAGCAAACCCAGGACAATTAATGAACTCAAGGCAAACATTCAGCAAGAATGGAACCTCATCAGTCCTGATACATTTAATAAAGAATGCCAAAATATACCCAGATATTACAGGGACTGATTTGAAGCCAACAAACTTCACTTTGTACATTTGTAGAAACATGTCAATTGACTTCATTTTGAGAATTTAAAGTACTGTACCTAAGTATACATTGTACATTATATTAATTGTTATTAAAAGAGTTCATTTTGGGACACTCTGTATATTTATTGTTAGGTTATATTATTATTACATTATATTTTTTTTATAATTCTTATATATATTTTATAGATGCACATTAATCATATAATTTATAACTTTTATATTAAGAAAATATATTTAATTTATTCATTTAATAGTACAGTTTACTTAATATTTTTATTTTTAAAAATAGTTTTGTAAAAAATATTATAAATAAACATATCTTTTTTAACTAGCCTTTAACTATTATACCTTCTTTTACTAAGTATAAATATTCATTATTAATGTCCCAAAATAAGTGTGAAATCATGTTTGGTTTGAAGACTTGAAAATATAACTTTTTGCATGAATTTCTCACCGCTAAATGCACAAATTTCTTATATTTTTTTTCTATTCACATAATCTGACTTGAATTTAACAGCAGTCATTTAGAGCCACTGTATAACCTTTTTTCCCCAGAGCAGAATTTTGTAGATTTTGGGTATGTTATTCATATGTGTTAAATGCTACTATATGCCAATTAATTAATTAATGCTTCTAATTAATTCTGGATCAAAACCTAATTCAACTATACTATTAGTTATATATTTTTCTGTTTAAAAAGGTCCTTTACTATAAGGGCACTTATTTCATAAATCTTTTGTCTAATAATGTATTTTACATCTGCTACACATATACATACAATGCACTCAATATCATCAATTCAAGTTTATATTTACCAATCTTGTTCTGGAAGCACTTTCATTCCTTCCTGAATCCAAACTCTTACGAAAATATTGTATCATTACCTTTTATGAAGAGGTCAAAAGATGTCTTACATGCCTTACATTTTCTCCTACAGTATGTAATTTAAATTTTGTGATTTTATGTTCAGGTTCTCTACTTGTTTTTACAAAAGCGATGCATATTGATTGATGGTAGACAGATGTGTTGCAAGAAAAAATATACACATATAAACCTTGTAATCATTGCAAAAGCAGAACCATGGACTAATGGTAGAAAGTATATTTAACATCTTGGATATATTCTTGATATGAACTCATAACTGATTCAAATTTAAAAATAATATGCTACCCAAACTTTCAAATACCCATTGCAATTATGCAGCACAACTGTTATTAGGCAGCAGTTATTCTTTAAAAATATATAAAGATATTTGGCAAATATACAAATGACTGCATTTCTCAATAAATATTTTGTTACAAAAAAGTTGAGAAGGCAGAATATTAATGAAAATTTTATTAATGAGCAAACAATCTGTGAAGCATGATTCTTTATCAGATACATTACTCATGAGAAAATTATTCACAAAAAAACTGAAAAGAAGTTATAGAATGATAGAATACAATGTGTCAAAACATTAAAAATGAAACTTTTCTATTCACTGAGTTACTTTCTAAAACTCTCTTTATCTTGAAATATATTGCAAAAAATAATAATAATGTATTAAAAATATTACTTGACTAGCTCACTGGTGTAGTTATATATATTTATCAAACATAATATATATTTTTAGTTGTATTGTATGTATTTTTAGAATTTTAAATTGTTTCTAAAATTTAGTACTTATGGGGCTATTAATAAACATCAAACAAACATTTAGGTAGAAATGTATGTATGAAATAGTTTTAGTGCCAAACTATTTCTTGAAAAATTAGGATTATATGTAATAATAGTAACAGTTACCATCTTTGCAATTATAATCCTGTACAATTTATTACATTTTTTATAGTTGATTCTACAATTCATACAATGCATATCTAATTTGGGACAGAGTCAGAGGTATATCATAAAAATATTAATTTTAATATATTATAAAACCCATATTTAAAAAAATGTTCAAGGATAATTATATAAAGTCTAATTTATATAATTATTAAATTAAATAATACAAATTACCAAACTTTTATTATTAATATTTCTTCAGAGTATATCAAAGATTAAAATTATATATTTAATATATTTATTTCAAAATTTGATAAATAGTAATTAAATGTTTGGTAATCTTGCTTCATTTAATATACTGTTTTTTTTGTAGCAAAATCTTTATTATTATGCCTGTTGGTTTCATGATGTTGATGCCAGGATGTATATTTGGTACACAATGAAGGGAATGAAATATTTAAAAAGAATTTAGATAGTAGATTGTTCTTTGTTTTTTAATAAAATGATCATACAGTCGTAAATATACTGAATATTTCAATAAGACGTCTATAATTTTGTTAATATTATAAACCAGTTTACTACAAAATTTTTATAATATAAAGAACAAAGATGTTTATATAACCTGAGAAGCATATGAAAATATTACAATTAAAACAATCTATAAATATGATAATAATACATCCTCATACACTAAAAAATGTCATTTAGGAAATTAACATTGAAAGGTTTACATTGTTTTACATATTATTATTTTTATCTTTATTATTATCTATATATTACCACATTTATCTTTATTTATACATTTAACCTAGTTAAATTTTTTGTTAATTTTCATGGGATATTCTTGTTATTATATTCTTTTAATAATTGACGCAATTTTCGTGATAGCCGGAGTCTGCACTTTGGTCAGTGGACGAAGAAGGCTGTGTTATGACTCTGTCAACATGGGGTTCTGGTTGGGAACGTGTGAAGGCAGTGGGCAGCAGAATTGGTCATTTTAAACGAGTTGATGCTGGGTCATGGTGCCTGTGGGCTGTTGGATGTGACCACCAGGCCTATCTTATGGTCCACAGTTCAGATGTCAAGATACGGTTTCAAGAAGTGATCTATGAAAATGAGGTCTGTCTATAAATTAGGTTTAACAACACCAGTTTTACGGTTACATGTTTATCTGTCAATAGAGATGGTCTCTTTTTGGAGCTGGAGGGGGATTCAGTGGACAATATCTTAAAAGCAATGACCCCTGCAACTTCTGTTTACACAATGACCTTTACCATCCAGTGTCACGTGACTCCACTCGACTGCCTTCCTCCCGTTGGATGTGGGAAGATGAGTGGAGATTGCAGGAAATGGTTAATGGTGCTATCACTGAAAAAGGGGTTCGTCCAAACTCCCTTATGCCTATTGGGTTTATTAGTTTTATTGTATTATTTAGCTGTAAAACTTATGTTTCTATGTCTTCATCACTGTTCACTGTAGATATAATTAAGTTTATTAATATTCGCAATAGAAATATATTTATGAGTATTTTTTTGTTTAAATAGACTTCATAGAATGTCACGCCAGTACACTTTTCTTTCCTCACAGGCCTGGCAGTACGCCGTGAATTTCGAGTCTAAATTTACAAGTAAAATCCGCTTCAACAACTACGTTCGACGGCGTAGGTGGATTCGCTCCCGGCGGTTCCGGGCTTTGGATCGCTGGTTGTTGATTCCTTTGGACAGTCAAGATCCAATCAAGTACCCCATCGCTGATCTTACTGTAGGGGGTGAACTCCTCCCTCACCAAAAGGATGGCTTCCTCACTGTTTGGGCAGTAACACTTGACGGAAAGGTGACTTGCTGATAGTACAAGTTGTTGTGTATGCTGAGTGTTTGTCTGATCTTAGCAAATATTCTTATCTATATAAATTGCCTCAGGTGGACTCAGGTAAAATTATAACACTCAAATAAACTGTCTTGGGAATAATTCAGAAAAGGTCCTGTCCTGTTTTGTAACTACTACAAATGAATACATTTGAAGGAATTTAGTTCTAAATAATTATTCCAACCCTTCTTCAACCAAATTGTAGTGGAGGAATAATTCGTTTCTTTAATTGTTATTTATATTCTGTTAAATTTATTCAATCAAAAATTATTTTATACTTTGAGAAAGAATTTGATTTCGATATCAATTACAGTTTATGTGTATCATTGAGTTTTACTTTCCTATTTATTAGCAAACGCGCCATCGATAATTAATGTGACTATTCAAGATATCCACACTAACCAACCCCTATACTGTTATGTGCACAAAAGCTATTAGTCAAAGTTCTCATCTTACACTACACTTTGCGTTTGCACTTCTACTACATTGATATCGTAAAACTTCACTAGATTGGCAAACTACTACATTTTTTACGTAAGACAGTGTCAGATCTAAAAACGGGAAAATCAAAAGCAAACTGATTAAAATATATTAAATTGACATAAATAAACGATTCTCAAGAAAAACATATTGTTATAAATATAGCTTATACGATAATTGTTATATATATATATATAACAATTGAAAGAATTTACTTGTGCAAAGATTTATTGACTGATTTGGTCTACTTCACAGCTCTATTAGAAAAATTATGGGCCGAAAATGATTTCACCATTTTGTGTTTTTTACCCGTTTTTACATAATTGAATTAAGTTTGCCGATCTAGATAAATGTACCATTACGATATCAATGTTCTACTCCCACCTCCATTTCTGTTAGTTTTATAATTCAAATACATCATATCTTATTATACAGCTGATAAACATCGCGAATTAAAAGGAACCACTCAAGAATTGGCGTTCCAAATTCATATTTGTTAAAAAATTAGTAAATAGAATAGTGTTCATTTTTAATGGCCACATTTAGCATTTTGTGTAAGGGTCGTTAAAAGGTTAAGACAGCGATTATAGTTTGTAATGATTAAATTAAAACTAAAACTGATTTTCTCAAACAATACATTTTTCCTTTGAAATAAAGTCAATTTTTCTATAATTTATATAAATTTTAAACATTCATCTAAAAGTAACGAAATCGTAATTTAAAATTCTCGAATAGAGCGATTAAATGATTTATTAAATCATCATATTATTACTATTCATAAACACTGTAAACGTATTTACGTTCTTTAATTGTATAATCTATTTTTTATAAATATTATAATTCTCTGATGAAATAAAAAACACGAATATTCAAAGAGGTCTCATGTTGCTAACAATCTAATTATTTAAGGATATATGTTTTAAAGATTTTCACATTCCTACACCTGACGACTTTTTTCAATCATCGTCATCTTCCTTGGTCTGTCCTAAGCTCCTCCATCGCACTGATGTACATCGCTTGTGCCCAGAGGGAACCTCCTGGATACCTGTACTAGTTCCTAGCAACGAGTTTGTTGTGAGTGCATCGGTGGGCCCTTTGGGCAACCTCTGGATCTGTACTGATCAAGGCAACATCTTAGTGAGGCACGGTGTGACCTGGCAAAAACCATTCGGTAGGACACATTCAGAATTTATATATAATCGATTAATCTTTTAAAATTTATTCTTCACAACACCGTTATCAAATTATATATTTGTAATAACTTATAAACATAAATGTTGGTCTGATTCATAATATCTTAAAATGAATATTAACAATAATAATACCATGTATACAAAATCTTGCATCAAAATTGCTTTGTGAAACACTTTGTTCAATTCCGGGTTTGTTAGAATGTCTTGACATATATACCTTGATTCTATATTGTTTATTGTATTCACATCCGAAAGCTTTCAATATGTATAGAATCAATAACACCCCATTTCAAATTCAATACGTATACAAGATATTTCAAGTTGTCTCTATTTAATATTGTTGTTTTGATGAGTAATTTAGACCAATAACTCCCGCTAGACATGAAGTGATACAAACACGCGGTTTTATACTTAGCGATTATATCTTTCTAATGTTTACGAAACCTTTTGGTGTTAAGTGTACTATACCGTGCTAATAATCAAGTCAGAAATTTATGATCTTTGGACACTAGTGTTATACTGTTATTAACAACACGCTGTATGCTTCGATATCGTAATTCTTAATGACTTTATTACCCATTTATAGTCTACATATAACTTCTTGAATAAAAGTCTAAATAGTATTACAGCAATCTCAAAAACGGCCATTGTCACTTTTTATCGATTAGAATATATTTATAGGGAGCGGGGATTGGCTTATCGTTAAACCTCCGATAGACACCAATTGGACGACTAGCAACGGATCGATCGTGCAATTGGGGGTCGGAGTTCGTGGAGCGTGGGCCCTCTGTAACACGGGACAGTACTGGTTCCGACGGGATGTTAACGCTCATGAACCGGCAGAGGTTCAAGGAACTCGATGGGTGGACATGGTTGGTCGTCTTAAAATGATATCAGTCGGGCCATCAGATCAGGTGGGCGGAATGGATGTAGCGGTCCTAAATGGGGATAATTATCGTGTTGATTAGAATATTATTATCATTGGTTTGTGACCAAAAAACCTTTTTTAAAAAGTCTGTAATTCATGTGTTGCTTAGATTTCAGATTATTTTCCAGATTGGTTTTACGTATATAATTTATTTATACTTGTGGTAATCTTTTTGAAGTATCTTTATATGTAGTGTAAAGTTATATTATTAAGAAATTGATTTAAAAATGATTTTATCATGGTTGACGCCATTTTTAGTCATCTTTTCAGGAAAAAGTTGACAATTCATTTGATTTTATAAAAAGTTTGATTACATTTTATTATAATATTTAAAACATAATTATTGTTACTTTTGTACAGGTAGGTTTCTCCATGTTGCCTCTCATTTTTATACAAATTACTATTGAGCCGATTCATAACATTTTTATACCAATTTCGCTCACATACATAATTAATTTAACATTCACACATTCAATAAAGTCAGTTAAACAATGAATGTTGTATTCCTAATGGGTTTACCATTTCGGAAGTCCAATTAATAAATTAGCAAAAGAAGATTCTCAACAGAAAGCAAAATATGAAGAACCAGACATTGCTGATAGATGACATCAAACATCTTATTGTAGCGAACTTTAATGTCGTCACTTTTGTATCTAGAACTATTAATTCTGACCCCGTATAACAAAATATGATTAAGAGAAGTATACCATTTCAACTTTTTTATAATTGTTTTGTAAATCTTGGATGATTTATACCTTAACAAGTTGCTATGCTATCAATTCCCCCTTTTCTTTACGATTCCACAACATTCCGTCATCTCCAACAGGCATGGGCACTTGAGTGTGACACCAACAAAATCATGTTCCGCACGGGCATCACCCTGAACACCCCCAGTGGGAAGGTGTGGCGACCTCTGGTGTTGCCAGTTCTGCGCAGACAGGGTGTCTACTTCTCCTCCGTGGACAACTCGAGAAGTTCCCAGCTCACCGACGCCAATGTTCCAGAGGAGGAGGTGAACGAGGTTGGCAAGAAGAAGGACGAAGAAGCGCTGAGAATTAGGTTCTCAATGTTACTCCAACCCGGCAGGGAACTTCCAGATTCCAGTGAGTGGTCATGACAAGAGTCATTGAGTATCGATTGGTACAAGGTTTACACCTGCACGTTAGTTAAATAATTTACTTTTTATTTTTTTAGATGTGTTGAAAGAAAGTCCCCAGATCAAGGATCAACTATCAGAATCTTTGGTGAGTTGATTTAGCGAAATGTGATATATTTAAATGTATATTTCATGTAGGAATTATAAATTATCAAGTGATATTAGTTTATAGTATGAATTTAAGCAGATAAATTCATATTATTTGTATTAAACCGATGTCTACTAAATATGATCAGAGATAATTTCAAAATTTTTGTATCAAATTATTTAAACGTTAATATATTAACAATACATCATATACATAGTTAACGCATTTTATGACAAAATGCATATTTGTCAAGTATCATTTTGTGTTCTATATATTGTAAATGTATTCCTTTATAACTAGTTTCAAAATGAACTGCATAATACTATTTTATTATTAAATTCTGTTGGTGTTTGTTTGCAAATCGAGTTATAAAATATAGATTCACATTCCTTAAGTAAATGTTGACAATCTTTCCATTAATTAATCGATATTTGGTTGTGTACCTAATTCACGTTCATTTCCCGGTGTATTTATGTTTTGTTGTTGAAAAAGACATTCAAACAACTTACGATATAATATATATTTCTATTATATCATTTACTGTTTCCTCAAGAAATTTACTACAGTCATATGATGGTTCATACGCAATCTTTTTGTGGCAGATGCGTAAGAACCATGTGTTGAACCACAGGGGGTTCATAGTCTGTAAAAGTGTAGTCAGATGATTTCAAATTCTTTCAAAATGTCAGAGGATTGTCTGGGTAAATAAACTACCGTTTATTTGATGAAAAAAACTAGGATTTTATTTTGTCAGGGAGAAATAAATAACGATCGACATATTTTTGTTGATTATTTAAATATTTTGTGAGGTTCAACATCATTTTTGATATGATAATTCAACTTTAATGGGCTGGAACATTTTTAAGACATTATTACAAAACAATATTTTGACATAATATTTGTACAGACATTTCATGCAATATAGGATAGTAGTATACTTTATTTGAAAGATTGTCAAGGACTGAATTTTGTCATGTGCTATATGAATTCTGATTTAGTTTTCAATTTTTTGAAAAGTTCATAAATTAAGTCTTCATAATTCTTATTGCCGTTTAACAGATTCAGGTTGGAAATCTCTAAGAAATACAATTTAAACGTCAACGAGGTATGCCTGGTAAATATACACTTAAAACAAGAGATTTTTAAGGTATCACACGTTTAAATTGTATTTCTTAAAGATTTACCATGTATACCTCATTTTAAATGGTAATCTGAAAGATTTCCTGACTGATCCCTTTGAGCAGCCATATAATATTGACTAATCATTTCCAGTTTATAATTAATAATGTTTATTTCACGTCTTACTATATTTAGACTATTTTCATCATATCTATTTTTAGATATTATTGATTCAATAATTGCCTATATTAGTGATATTTATAACAGTTAACCACTATAACAATAACAAGGAACTAATTGTCTGCTTCAGCCGGCCTCAGAATTTGACTATATTACACCTCAGCTGTCATGTACTGAATCAGCCATGCCTCCAAATCCAACTACCAACAACCGAACTGATTTCGAGAATAAGAAGTTGGCAGATGAGCAGCACGAGGATTCACAAGATTCCTTGACGGTCGCAGATGATAATGTATTTTTCCCTAAGACAACGAAATGCGATACAGAAATTCAATCTTTGAAGACATGCCTTGTAAACAAGCAAGAAAGTCTCGAAGGTATAAAATAAACTTTATTTTGCAATTCTGTAATTCAGGGTATATTTGGTTTTGGCTGTTGCAACTGTTGTGTATTTTTTGTTTTCCTACTTTCTAAAACCTATCTATCAAGTTGTATTTATTGATTGCAGCACAAAAATCTTTAAATGGACGTGTGTATAAACCTCGTACATGATAACTGTTAATGATTAGCCCTTCACTTATGCAGTAGCAATTTCGTGTTAGACTTCAACATTTCACAATAATATAAGTAATACATTTCACAAGTTTGTAAGTTGCAACAACACACCTGTATTTCAAGTTTTTGGATACCCAAAATATGCTCATTGAGTACTTTTGGGTAGTTACTCTATTCTGGGTTTTACGTGGTACCCACCTCTAACCTAGGCACACAGTTCTCCTTGGAAGAATCTGATGATTCAGACGATGACAACAAGAACTCCTCCCCAGCCACCGTCGAGAAAGCCTCGTTATCAACTCTCCGGTGGGTAAGTGCCACGTCACTCCATCTGGATCGTGGTCTACCTCGTCTGTGGACTCAGCTGCCTTCGGTGACGGGAATCGGGCCACGGCTCTGGTCACCGGCGCTCAGGGCTGAAGTGGACACGGTGTCTTCTGTTCCGAGGTCCATGAGCAACCCGGATATTGGCAGTGTTCGTGGAGATTTAGGGTCTAAAAGATTTCAGGGACCTTTGGGTGAGTGCACCTGAATTATTATAGTCCTTCAGCACATCTTATAACCTATTATCATTATACACCAAGAGTATAACTCGGGTTGGGGTATTAATAAATATTATTGTTGGAACTTATTTAACGGATTTCTTTCTACTCTAATAAATTTTTTAATTCTTTTGAATCTGTATACCCGGGCACTAATCTAATCATGATCACACAAAACTATTAGCTATGGAACATTTTATTTTTATCTGTCAAAAGAATTATTTGTAAAGTTTTATTATTTTAGTTGGCAATTCTTAGTTCTTTGTTAGTATTATTTTCCTAAGATTGTTTTCTTCTAGTAAAGTAACTTT
>JAUZNC010006995.1:10397-20854 GCA_034780395.1 Vannuccia rotundouncinata | reverse complement strand
ATTATTTTAGTTGGCAATTCTTAGTTCTTTGTTAGTATTATTTTCCTAAGATTGTTTTCTTCTAGTAAAGTAACTTTTGTGGTTCAATTCGACATGTTTCAAAATACTGACGCACTCTGTTTTTCCCGATTGGTAATTAGATGTTATTAAAGTGTTCGGAAATATTAATTTAATATCATCAATTTAGTACCTACAAGTTAAAAGTTTACATATTGTACATTTACAAAAGTAACAGCTTAACAAAATTGATATCTTTACCTTTTAACGATTGTATATTGATTATAATTTTGTTTATTTTTTACATTATATATATCGATTATTCTCCTAGATCAATAGAAAGGGAAATAAAATCATGGAAATTGCGCTCGCTATATTTACAAAATTAATATTCTTTAGAACTATAAACGACCTTTAATAATGGTGCAATATCTAAGAAACGTTGTTATTAATTTGACTAGATGTAGGCAGCTGCAAACTGTGTTACACTTCAGCATGACTGTTGAATACAAATTAAAACACAAATTGCGCACATCATTTATACTTGTTTTAATAAATAAATCTTTACAATTATTTTTAGTCAATATTTGTTTAGCCTGCTAAAGTACTTTAAACTGTGTTGTTGTTGCTTCGATTGAACAGCGGGTGGTGAGGGGGGCCCTAAGAAGAGTATTGGGAGGAAGATGTGGCGTCGTCTCATAATGGATCGTCTTCGAGAACGTAACCTCGCAGAAATTCAGAATCCTGACTTCTCCGGGTATTCACCGTCACTTGATCAAGTAAGGGTTGACATTAATTTGAAGGTGTCTTTTTCGAAATATTATTTATAACTTTATATCTATTTTTTATCCAAACCAATGATAGTATTTAGTTTCGTATTTACTTTTAATTTTAAATAATATATTTGTCAAGTTGTATTTATGTAAATAACTTAAAAAATTAAATTGTATATTGCTCATTTTATTACTTTCAAGTTAAGAGATATCCACTTGAAATACATAGATTATATTATAAAGTTTGGACATTAATTAAACAATTATAATAATTTGCTTAATAAAATTTAATTGAAATTAAATTTTAATTTTCCGGTCAAATTTGAATAATGTAAAGAGTGATCGATAGTTATAATAGTTATCTTATAAATGTTATAAAGGTTATTTAATTTCAGCCAGCTGAACAACTCAGTTATTTTTAGACTCCTGCAGATATCCTTTTAATTTTACTAAAATGTATCTTTTAGATTTTACGCTTCGTTTATCGTATTATTGCAATACTTATATTTGGATTTTCGGCGTTTATATTTTGTTACATCAAATATAAATAGGATCCATCAATAATTCTTTCCCTTTATTTCTGCTACCTCCTAGAGTTCCTGGGTGAAGAGCTGTGCATGTCGAATACAAACAGGGTGCACTGGAGGCGGTCTCCCGGGGTCCTCTGCCCTCTGGCTGGACGCTACTCTGACGCTGGAACAGTGGAGAGGCGGTTCGGG
This sequence comes from Vannuccia rotundouncinata, assembly GCA_034780395.1. Taxonomy (NCBI): domain Eukaryota; kingdom Metazoa; phylum Platyhelminthes; order Proseriata; family Coelogynoporidae; genus Vannuccia; species Vannuccia rotundouncinata. The sequence continues at coordinate 19,365 of JAUZNC010006995.1, read as the reverse complement.
TCAGCGGTCAAGAGGCGAGCTCAGACTCGACTACTTGTTGGGACGAAAGAGTGTTGTGAGAAAACTTTGCTATTATAATTAAAACGTTTTAAGATACAAAAAATATACAAATTGCAGTTTTTATTCTTTTACTTTTAGAAAATTTAAGATGTTTTTTTTTATATTAAAGATTAGTTTAGAACTTATTCCCGGCCCATTCCTTCTGTCAGCGGGAGGTATTGAGGCCATCACAAATATCGTGTTTCTCAAAGTGGACTGGGACAAGCTTCGAAGCTTCCCCACAGCCCTGCTTTGCTATCTTCGTCCTGGACTCTCGGTCAGACAATGACCTGGAGTTGGAAATCTCCTCGCCTGGGTCACTGGGTAACTCCGCAACACGACAAGAAACAGTCGACCATGTCTCCAAAATCCTTCAAGAGAAGGGCGATCACATCCCCGAACTTGTTGATCAAAAGGTTGTTGACATCTCCGAGGACTCTGAAGAGAAAGACATAACTAACTCCGAAGATACAGACATCACGACCTCAGACGACTTGGAGAAAACGGAAACACTCCCTGAATGCATTGATGAAGGTCAGGAAGGTGTAAATACTGTAATAACATGTGTGACGCAGTGTGATTATACACACTGCGTGTGTTTGAAGTTCAATCCAAATATTTGTAATAAAATTTAATAGCAGTTAATTTACTGCTAAATTTCAGTTAGTCGGATAATTTTATTGGCTAAATTTATGAATAAATATGGTCGATACATTCTCTCTATCTCCTTCATGTTCAGCTACCCCGGAGATCGTTGTCCAACCCAATCCGATCCCCGAGTGCCCGCACTGGTTGGTTCGCCTAAGTCGGGAGGAGGAAGTCGAGGATTGGCTGATCACCCTGGCCTGTATCAATCGAGGTAAACACCACAACGGCACGGCTTCCTCGGCCAAACCTGAATTTTTGGGGCCCAATCCTCAGTCTCCACGGGCTTGGTTTCTCAGTGAGTCCTGTGAACCCTTTTTAGGGGAGGGACTGTTTGACTCTGCGCTTGAGAAAAACCAGTCCGGGCAGATTATCTGGCGTCAGGTAACGAACTTCGATCAAGAATTGATTGGCCGAAAGGCCTGTTCTGCAAATATTTGAATAATGTTTTGTTAAATGTTGTCTTCCCGATAAATCTTATTTTATTATTAGAAATTTAGCTATTGGCTGTATAGCCTGAGTGACTTGTTTGTTTTTGTTGATCTTCAGATGGGCGGCCACATGCGTCAAGTGGAGTGTGGAGGTGGTGGCGGGGTCACCTGGGCTCTGGGTCACAACGGTGTTCTTTGGGTGTACACAGGGGGGTGGGGAGGGGGCTTCCTTACGGGCCCTGCCTGTTCGCAGAAGCTTTATCCCCAGTTAGATGTGAGACAACTGTCGACATTTGAGTACCAGCGATGGACTTTCATTCGAGGATACTCCGACAGGTGGGTTCCTGTGAATTATATTACCAATTCATGAATAATGAAAATAACTAAAATTCGGGCAAGGAAGAATAAGTTTTCTGATAAGGTTGAGTCTCAAATATAATTAGATAACTGTTTACTTCAGAGGCTACTTGTTTGATCCATACATGTGGTCTGACGAGACAGGACGAGTTTCGCGAACACGCGAGCAGGTTCGTCTAGTTTCTCGCAATCTTGCTTGGTGTTCGGAATGGTGTATTGACTTTAGTGTACCAAGGGGGTGTGATGATGAAGGCTGGCAATATGGACGAGACTTCTCCTCTCAGTAATAATTGTTTTACAGTTTATTTTCATGTAGAATAAATCGTTTGATGCTGTTTGTAACTTAAATTTCAGTAATTACAAGAAAATTCGAGTTTGGAACTCCAATGTTCGGAGGAGGAAATGGACCAGGTAAAATGTTCGCTGTATCTAGTTTGTGTGGTTAATCGTGTTGCAATCAGAATTTCATTGATTTTTTTAACTTTATTAAATCCTCTTGATTATTGGTTTTATTAGTCTGCATCAAGACAGTATTTTAAAATATTTCACATTATAAGCTCTTAACTTTTTGATCGTAAAATATAACATTAATATAAATTGAATGTTTCGTGGAAAAATCTAATGCATTTTATATTTTTTTCTACTCCACTTTACTTTTCAAAGTTTAAAGTCGGCATCCATCGCTATAATATTTGAAATATATGATTCTATTTTCATTGACCTCAAAGTTATAGATAGCATTGATTTTAAAACAATGATATTAAAAGACTGTATCAGAATGGTTGCAATTGTGTATGTCAATTTTAGGGGCTACCGTTCAAGCACGACTGGGCCTTGGATAGAAGTTAGCCAGACTCTTCTCTGTGATATCAGTATCATGCCATTTGAAGAAACTGAAGGGACTCCCCCTATCAGCTTTCGCACGAGAGATATCGACGTTTGGGCTGTGAGTCTTCAGGGTGAAGTGCTTCGGCGGAAGGGAGTTACTGCGGAGAGGCCTCAAGTATGACTGTCACATTATTATAAATAGTTAGACAAATTTATACAGATTAAGTGTTGTATCATTAAAAAATTAATATGCGTCGCTTATCGCAACTTTTAAATTAACTCTCGTGATATTTAAGAATTACTTATGATTTGAAAATTGAGACAGAAATTAATTGAGATATTCATTTATTCATTTATTCAAAATATTCATTTTCTTTTTTATAATGTTATCCACTGTTTGAAATTGCTTCACATTAAACTATTATTTTAAAAATGAATATTTATTATGGTCTCAAATGTTCTTTTATTAAATCAAATCCGAAATAAATAACCATTTTTATTAATCAAATACTGATTAATAGTTAAAAGTTTGAGAAGTTTGATTTTCAATATGCAATTAATGTAGTTATTCGCACGATGTTTATAACTGTGTCATAGCCTAGCTGTGGTAAAACATATATATCAATATGCTATTAGATATTCATAGATATGATATGAATCGTTATATGATAATATGATATCAATACTGATAATATTAAATATATATTATTGATTCAAATTAAATTAAATTGATTTTTTAATTATAAAAAAAACTACAAATTACATAAAACACTGTTTATCCAAAAATCTCTATTAAAACTACTCTTCCAATATTTTGAACTAAGTTGTAGTATTAGTGTATTTTCAATATCGCTTTTTAACTCAGCATAGAATAAACCACATTAATGTCAAAGGTATTGACACTAGCTCAGCCCGGGTTCAAAGCCTATCATGACCCTTACATGAAAGCAGTCCATGGAATGAAAGGAGAGTGGAATTCTATTCGCAGGGACCCTAAACTCTACAAAACGTGGGATCTAGATCGTCAACAGGGATGTTTGGATAACTATTTTGACCACGTGCACCTGGACGATGATTTGCTTCATGGTTCCTCCGATTGGAGTGGTCGTTTCAGACAGCGAGAATTGGTTACACAACGCCAAGCAACCCTAGACACTGCGACGAAAGTCCGCAACTACCAGCTTTACCCCAAATACCGGTGCAATATGAACGAAAAGGCGCTGCTGGCCGAACCAGAGAATGTCGTCCGTGAAGCCCATGCTTGGGCGGAGGGCGAGCTCTTGGGCCATCGTGCGGAAACCCACCCAATAGCCGCCACTTCGCACAAACGCATCGTCCAGTTCTGCGACTATGTGGGCGTCACTGATCGTTATAATGGTTATCGAAACAACCTGAGCATCAACAATCGAGGGCCCGCAGTTGACCCGGTCTATCGCTCCAAGGGTGGACCGCCGATGAACTACAATTACTGGCAAACGGAAGCTGCTCTAACGCGACTTCCGCCACGACGATTTCACCTGCCGAAAAGTTTCGAGAACGCGGACAGTATAGGCGTCCTTGATCCACCAGGCAGCAAGTCAGCCTCTTCCGTGATTCTGCCAGTGATGACTGCCGAAGAGCACCACAGATCCAAGACCTACACCCGAACTCCGCAACAAAATTCGGGCATAAACACAGTCTACCCGGGTATTAGTGAGTACAAGGACTCTTATTCCTCTCGTTTGCTGGAGACAATGCGCGACGTCCACGGTCCCAGTCACCATGTCAACCCATCTCCTGACTTCTCCATTGTTGGTAAACCGGCTACTTACCCGGACTCTCATTACCTTACCCCCAAGACCGACTATAAGCACAACTTTCAGTGGCCGGATGGTAATCTAATTCGTACTAAACCTTGGGTTATTGGAAATTCCGTCACCAAGTCTAACGCAACACCTTGATATCACCTTTTGTATCGACTCCTTCTTTAATGTCGAAGAGTAAATTTACTAACATATTCGCGAGACCAATGAGTTTAAAATGGAATTGACATAAATTCAGTGTACTTAAAATAAATATTAACAAATTATTGATTAAGTATTTCATTTTATTTAACTATATGCACAATAAATTCATATTGTAAAATAGTTTGTTGTTACTATTTTAGCTAATTTGCTATCTCTGGGAGAACAACAATTTATTTTAGGTTGAGTAAAATAGTTCCAACATTCGGAATATTATTTCTAAATATCCGAAAACCTCCTTTACACTCCGCACAGGGTACACACTGGGTGCAAATCCCAAACGATCAAGGCGGTTTCGTCTCAATCTCTGTCTCTCCATGCTACCACGTGTGGACCGCGGGAAAAGATGGAAGCGCTTGGTTACTTCGGGGAGTCCAGGCGGATAGTGAGGGTTTCTCGTGGGCGCATGTCGGCTCAACCCCGGATAACTGTCGTATCAAGCAGGTTTGTATTAATAATACGCAAATGTATGTTTAAAATTGGAATAATATACAGAATCATGTTATTTTTATTATTTGAGAAACCGTTCTTGTTGTCTATCTTACCAGAAATAGAAATCTTTTAGGTTAAACATTTATGATTAAAAATAAACTGTTATTACATAATGTATTTTATTTTCAATATTTTTACACTCTTTTTTTCATAGTTGAAATCATAGATTATAATACTATCGAGTCATAATGTAAATTATTTAGCTCTATATTATTCATTCAATAAAATTTACTGAAACCCGAAGATGACATTTTTCTAATGCGAAAATTAGACACTAATTTCTCACTTTACTCTATTCTAAGACATCAATTACGCCAATACGTTTTTGCTCTCAAAATTTCACAGCATATCCAAAAAGTTTATTAAATTAGAAAATTATAAATCAGGTGATATTGTTTATGAATTTAAAAACAGATATCAGCTGGGGGTGGTTTCAATGTTTGGGCTGTGGATGTGAAGAGTCGTCTTTGGGCCCGACGTTATGTTCAACAGGTTCTTCCTGAAGGTACTGAGTGGGTTCAGGTTCCAGCTCCAGACCTTGTTAGTAGTGTGTCTTGTGGACCAGGCAACAAGGTACAGTAATTTGATTACTTAATTATTTGGTTGATTCAGTTATTAAATCATAAACTACAAACCATTAATGTTTTATACATAGACAATATGTAATGTCTATGGTTTTATACTAATTCTACTACTATGAGTAGTATACTTAAAACATAATAATTTTTGTAATATATTGGTAAAAATAAAATTTGATTGAATGTTTGGTATACGTTATATATTTTAAAATAATATTATAGGTTTATTTTAATATTTTAAATAATTTTTTTATCATAAACACATCTACTATTCATCTGCCAAGGACTTTTCTTTGACCCATAAATTCTAGGTATGGGCTGTTTTCACATCAACACAGTGTATCGCTGAACGCACCGGGGTTTCTAGTGATAATCCAATCGGCACGGATTGGCACTGTTCATTGCGAGGTCTAGTCTCCTATTCCTCCGTACGAGGTTCTCTTGCCAGTGAGCGCATTCCATCCACAGAAGAAGACTTACGTTCTAACTAACAAATGACATCATAAAAGACATAGTTCTTGTCGTTTGATCTATTTATTTCCAACCGTGTCTCCCGTGTTGGCAGATTGTCAAGTTTTCATTTATTATTCAGTTAATTTGCGAAGCATTTTGTGTGGTGTTTTTGTTGATTAGTATTATAAATTGACATTAATATCAAAATGTATAAAGATATCAACTATATACACCTATATTATTTTAGAGACCTTTCTTGTCTAAGTGTATCTTTGTAAATATGAGATTAATTGTCTAGTTACTTATATTTGTTAAATCTAAATCGATCTTAACCATTTTTCATTCCGGCTGTGTATTCACAAAGTCCTTTAAAGATACCAAGGGTGTGTATTCGCCTACATTCCTATAGTACATCTCTCATTGTACTTTTTGTGTAACTTTTCCATTTGAAAATTGGACATTTAACTTTATTTGAAGTTTTTTCTTGCAGTAACTAATGAGCAGCGCATTATTCCTTAAAGTTTTATTTGATTTGTGATATTATTTTTCTTATAGCCAAATATTTTTGTTATCAATTAAATTTTAAACCGTAAATATATAACATTATTTATTTCAAAATTTGTTTTTTATTATTAAAAGGTAGATAAAAAATTCAAATTTAGCTTTCTTTTAAATAATAATAAATTTTAAATCAAATAATTTAAATATAAATATTTTCTACAATAAAAGTTTTTTTTAAGTAAAAGATAAAAGTAAAATATTAATTCTATAATAATTCTTTCTAATCTTGTCAATGTTATATATAAATTTAGAACTATAACTTTTTTCTGAGAAATAGTATTTTTTTTTCTTAATATAATTTTTTCTAAATATATTTTTTCTGAGTACCTGATATCAATTTATATTCCATATTTAAATAAATGTTATATTATAATTTAGTATTATAGGGTAAGTTGCAATCTTTTTTTCAATAATAAACTGTCAATTTCTTGAATTCATGTTTTTTTTGAAAATTTTGTAATGTAATAAATTTCAATGAAATAGCTGTATTAATGCTTACAATATTTAATTCAACTGATATTTCAACAAATGCCTACCCCCGCAAGTTACCCACATTTTATCTGATTATCTTGAAGAAAGAAGAAAAATAAGTTCACATCACAATTGTTTCTCGATTATTAGTAGACAGCTGCAATTCATAATATTAAAATAGACAATGATTTATTATTGCAAAAATAATCAATACAGTTTATAATTTAATAAGTTTATTAATAAATATCTCTTATACATATAGATATACCATCTTTGTTTAAGTATATCTATACAATATCATCATACTAATTAAATACTAACAATTTCGATTTAGATATCCATTATTATGCAATAATCATAGAAATTGACTAACAACAATTTCGCTTTCTAAAAGACAATATTAAAACAAAGTAAATTTCTATGTCAATAATTAATTCAATTTATAGATATAAATTATGTTGTTTAATTAATATACCGAATTTAACACTTTTTTATAAACCTTTATTTATAGTGAATAATTAAATAATTGTAATTTTAAAATTCACAAAAATTACGACATATAGATGTGTAATACAACAAAAAAGTCAAATTTACACTTTTTTCAAAGGAAACAGTTGCTGCTATTGATTTTATTATTTGTAAACAAATCTTCAACATATTGCATTATCCAAACTCCGAAATTTTTGGAATCAATCGGTCTCTTCTCCGTCACATTAAGTGGAGGTCAGGAAGTAACATTTGGTATTCAACAAGTCTACTTTCAACGCGGTAGCTGGTCCTGTATTGCTTCCGGGAAATTGTACAAGGAAAGTATATCTATGGAAGAAAGTGATCCAGTGCACTGTTGCCTGAATTATGAGGAATTGGAGAGCACAGAAGAATTGAGTGAACTTTTAAATTAATAAATTAGGTAGCATGTCATTTAGACAGATATTTATTAGTTACTTTTGGTTCTTTATTTATTCTGTATGTTTTAGCATATTCGTTCTGCAATACAAAATATTGATAATGATAAAGTCGCATATAAATCACATACAATAATTTACTAATCAAAAAAGTGTATTGATCAATCTTTTTGTATAGAATTTTGAAGTTGATTAATTTTGAAACAAATATTAATTAGTGATCAAATTCCCTCTATGAAACGAAACTATTTTTTTAAACAATTGAAATCCACTCTGGACGATTTTTCATTCAGTTTCACGGTATATAGATAAATATTATATAAGTCATTACCAGTTATAAACGAAAATTCAAGACTATAATTCCGATATCAATGGATATTTTCCGTTTTGGAAAGACTTGATTAATTGTTTTAATAATAAATCAATAATAGTAATTTTTATTTAATAAATTTTAGATTTTTAAACTTTTGAGTTTTTAATATTCGTTTTAGTTAATTTTTAATTAAATGAATAAATTTGACATAAATTAGCTTTTCGCATTTATGACACACTTTTTAATTCATTGTGTTTTATTTGATCATTTTTGTTTAGTATAGGACTCTTTAGAAATTCATTGAAAGGTCCCAAAATGATGATTACAAGCCCTTGAAAAATCCTGGATGCACCACTGGACGATATTATATAAAACTAACGATTAATCGTTAACTCTACGCACGCGATATTTACGAAAGATAATTCTTCGCTAAAACCGATCGATAATTTTGACTGCTGTATAAAACTTATCGATTAATCGGAATCGTTAAAACTCTTCGCTAAAGAGCAAAATCATACGTGAACTAACGAGTGATTAGAGGGCAATCAGAAAATTAAAACCTATTATCTCCAGAAATATTCTTTGTAACATCTATTACGCGTTTATCCGGTCAGTTTTGAAATATGCTGGACCTCTCTTAGTTGGCATAAATATCAAACAGAATAATATACTGGAAAATTTTCAAAGAAGAGTAATAAGGATCATTGGTTTCCCCAAACGTTCCAATCCTATTTCCAGAAACCCTCAAAGCCCGGATCAGCATCAATCTATTAAATTGTTAAAAAAAGCCATAGCTCTTTTATTTTATAAGTTTATAAGTACTCATTCGCTACATAAACTTCTTTCAAGGACTGCAGTCTTCACTCCTACTTACACTACTGCTTTAATCAAT
>JAUZNC010006984.1:22540-34122 GCA_034780395.1 Vannuccia rotundouncinata | reverse complement strand
GAAGCCAGATAGGTCACGTGAATCTCTCGACCAATCAGAAGACGAATTGGTTGGAATATACTCCTTCCCTACTACTTACTTACTAATCAATGAATTGTATTTTGAAATATTAATAATAATTTTGTACAAATAAGTTCTTAATTTTTTTTATTCATCAAAACATCTGGTAAATCTCTCAAGTTTGCTATTATATAACATTTAAGTTCTTGCGAAAAAATAATGTTTTAATTCCTTTGCATAAACTACGAATAGAAAAGTCAAATAATTAGGCTGTAAACATAAACATTTTGAGATGCCAGCTTCAAAAAACAATTTATTATATAGTTTTTAGAATTGGTTGTAACAATATACAAACCTTTCAGTTAAAAAATAACTTATTCTTACATTTGAAAATCTCTCATAGTATATCGAACTTGATCCAATTCCGCCAAACTTTGTATTTCTGCCAATCTACCATTGAACTTGCGACATTCTGATTTCCCTTCTTCAAATTCGTAATTACCATTGACCACAAAGAATTCTTTTACTGTTATAAGAATTTAAAACATATTCTCTGAATACAAGTTAATTAAAATGTAATGCAAGTAAGCTAAGCATAATCCAAAAGTTGATCAAATGAAAACAATAAAATATATTCTATAAATTAAATTTATACAAAATATTTATTTTCAATAAAAACTCTGCAAAGTTATATATTTTTATACTTTGAATTAATAAAAAATGCAATAAACTGAAAACATCTTAAATTACCTATGGATACCTAATAATATAATTTTTATTGAATGTGTATTTACCTTCTGTCGTTTCACAAGCAATATTTAATGGATTATTGCAATCATGTAATGAGAAAAACAACTTTTCACTCAAAGTATAAGCCTTCGAACACGACTGGCTAGTAAGGGCTGTTACTTGATTAAACAACAGCAAATTGTAAGGTAGATTGTTGTCCAACCACCGAAGTGTGGAGTAATCAACCGGGAGAGTTCCTGCATTTGGATTATGTAGCCCAAACCAATTGGGCAATCCACTATAACAAGATGCAAATCCGAACAAGACGTTAATGTGATTATAAAGCCAACTATTAAATTAAATACGTAAAGACATGTTGTAACGAAAATTGTTGTAAAATTGTTTATGGAAAATTACAAAATTCTCCTTTTGACGCCATTTTACAATAAATATCCTTAAAACTGTTAATTAATTGAATAGTTTCACATTCGTTTCCTAACAGTTCACATCAGCACAAACACTATACTTACTTTGTAAAAGTATCAAGTATGTATTTTAATTTTCTGCGATCTCTAACCGAATACAATTGTGCCAGTCGGCCCCCCGAGAGAGCGCATTTGTCCTTTCCTGTATCGCCGGTGGAAGTGTCTTTATACGAAAAGAGTGTTTTTTCTATAAGAAAAGAAAAAATTGTTTAACAGAATAAAACATTAAACGTATACGCTCAATATCTACAGAGATAAAATTTAATTAAAGTGTTTCCCGTTTTTAACTTTAAGTAATTTTCATGTCTTCTAAAGGATGTAAAATCATCTTTAGGACGATGCATTTTCTTAATAAAAAAATGGATATTTATGTATTCGATTTAAGTTATTTCAAGTTACTATTTTTCAGGAACAAGAATTATTTTGATATTTATGTAATTTAAAAACATTTAAAGATGAAATTGATATTTCAAAAATGAAACTAAGCCAAGGCTTCCTTACCCAATTTTGTTTCACAAATAAATCGTTGACTTGTTTGACAGTCCTCTGTGTTCAAATGTAAGATCCCACTGTAATAGGTCACCTTAATGCACTTAGAGGCTGGGGTTACAAAATTTTTAGATAAGCTCCCGAGAATTATTGAATGCGTTGGAATTTTTGTAGTATTTCCGGTTACAGTTGACGAGATGTAAGTTAATCCAAGCCAAGCTTCATAACTGAAAGGCCACAAAAAATGAAAATAGTGAATCAGAACAATATTTTAAAGAAAAATTATGATTATATACCTGTTTACATAATTTTTTGAGATATAATACATAATAAACTCCTTTTTATCTGACCAATTAAATTTAAGAAAAAATTATTAATTTTGTTTAAAAAAATGGAGTACATTTTTTCTATTTGTATCAATTAAGTAATTCTGTCATTTAGTTACAGAAATTGATTATATAATTGAGTTATAGAAATTGATTATATAATTGAGTTATAGAAATTGATTATATAATGGAATTATAGAAATTGATTATATAATTGAGTTATAGAAATTGATTATATAATTTAATTATAGAAATTGATTATAGAAATTGGACTTATATATATGTATAAAATAGTGCGTTTTAAATATAAAGAAATATTTTATTCTTGTGACGCATTTTGATCTTGCATAATAAATTATAGTGCAGAGTTGAAAAAAACAAAAACGAATAAAGATATACAAGCCACTACGCAACAAATAACAATTCGTAGTTAGTTTTGTAAAATAATTCAAAAAATTATTATGCTATAATGTATAAAATTATTGTCATAATTATTATTTAAATTTACAAGCTATGTATAAAATAATTAACGTTTCGACAAAATATGAGATTTTTAATAACGATACGGGGCTACACTCACATTCTATTCCAACGCAACAGTTCTTTCAACTTATGAAGATCATCTGGGTAATGCAGTTCTGCAAGTCGACCATTTGCCTTCACACAATGGTGAGCGGACTCGGAAAAATTGGACATATAGTTGGGACCTAGCTCGAACATGGTCTTTCCTGTCACGATAACTAAAATAAAAGAATTGTTAAAACATATGTTCTTAAAATTTGCCGTACTTTGACTTTCAGGTCGTGCAATAGGTAACATTATTATTGATCTGATCTCACCTTCCCTTTTCTGACAAAGAAATTGCAGAGTACTGTTGCAAGGTTCGTCATCATACTCGATGCCGTTGGATACACGCCGAAGTAGTACACACTTACTCGTTTCATCTAAGGTGATAGTTTTGGGATTCACTGATCTGGTTAAAGGTACTAGCGAATGCCTCCAAATTAAGTTTGTCGACATGGAGCTTCTTTCTGAAGGAATAGTTTTTCGGGCACCAAACCAGACTTCAGTTCTAAAAAAAAATCGTCATTGTTATTTTGCGATGGTTTATTGAAAACAAATTATGGAATTATACTTTAAATATTCTTTTCAAAAGTATGTTGAATTTAAGAATAACGTAATTGGAAAAAAGTTAAAACAATGAAATACTAATGTGTGATTACTAGAATATAGGATAGTTAGAAGCTTACAAAGTTTGAGCATGCATTAATTTTCTAGCTTTTATTAAATCATTGGAAGTATGAATTTCCAATAATTCTCCATCGAAGCTTTCGCAAGTACTCATAGCATCCGAAAAGTTTAGGCTTTTTTGCACATGGAAAATAATTTTGTCTAAAATAACAGAAAAAGGGTAATAAATAACAATTTTGAATATGATAACAAATACTACTGCTATATTTTTTAATCAGATTTATTAAATGTATTCAAATACTACAAAAATCTGTTATACCTTGAGTTATACTTTCACATAATCCATAGGAAGTATGCGTACAATCTTTGTCTTTTATTGAAATTGGATCGTCAAGATCAAGTACTGTACAGTCATTAGAGCCCATAAAATTCGTACTATTTAGTAGAAGCTGATCGGAAAGAGGTACATTAGTTGCTGACCATAGAATTCCAGTAAAATTATTTTGAGGCGTAGCTGCTGGTTTTTTCAGATTTATCCAAAACCGTCGTCTGCAAAATACAAAAAATTGTTTCAGTAATTTAAAGAATAAACTGGAAAAACATAAATGGTTGCATGCATATCAAATTGAGTTTATGAAATATGTATAGTGACAATATTTAAATTTAAAAACATAAAATCCTTTACTGATTAGCTATTGTTGTTGACACTAGTTTTCTTGTCCATGAAACCTTGACAGCTCTCATTAATTCAGAATTTGAATGTATCTCCAGAAGACGTCCACCATTTCCTGCTGCGTCGCATACACCGGCTGAAGTCAGTTTGTTAGCTGCAGTATCAGTTGTTGATTCAGCAAACCATATTTGTTTTACTGTAATAACAATAAAGAATATAGTTTATAGAGTGGTAACATTTATTCAAACTTTATACATTTTTTTGCGAATTGATGCATTCACTCATTTTCGTTAAATGAACTATCGATTAAATAAGATAATCGATATAAATTGTCATATTTTAAAATTAAACGAAATGAAATTTTATAATTATTCTGAAATCAATTATTATTTTACTTCAGTTACTATATATATATAATAGCCACAAAGTAGAGCTGCTATTCAAAACATTTTCGCTACTTTTTATAAATGTAACACACTATTTAAAATCATTGAATTCTTTAACATCTAATTCTTAAATTGAAATATAATAACATGACATATTTAAATATTGATTTCAATGATTTCTAAAAGAGCCACATTTCTAAATTTTAAGCTTCTAAACAAGGACTTACAGTTTGTAGTTTCACATAGTGCTGCATATACCAATGGATTTGGATTGGTTGGTATTGTAAACGTGGTATCAGCCCATAACGAAGAAATAACAAAGGATGTCCCAGCGCCTTGGAATCCAAATTCTGAGGAATAATAATTTATATTACTGGTCCATTTAGTTGCCGATTTCAGTCCAATCCAGGCATTCTCCCTTAATTAAAAAGATTATAAAGAAATGAATGACATAAAGTGTAAAAAATTCACAAAAACCCGTAGGATTATCATATACTATTTTAAATCAATACAGACAACCGATTATTAATTGACCTTTCTATATCACTTACTTTAAAGTAGTTCGTACTACATCCTTCATTTGTTGGAATTCTAACAGATTGTGGGCTTCTGCTAATTGGCCATTCCACTTTTTACAAGCCACAGAGCTGTCAGCAAATGAAGCCTTGGTACTGATTGTGAAGTAGGTTTTAACTGCAGAAAACAAAGATGGGAGAGTATTCAGAAAAATAGCTCTTACAGAAAACTATTTTAATCAAAACAATATATCTGATATTTAAGTAGTTTATATTTATAGAAATAAAAAAATATGCTCATATGTTTGGAAAGTATATTGTCTACCCAGTGTTCCAAAAGATTTATTACAGAATTTATGTTTTGATAAATTGTAATTCTATGAGTGTTTGTTTCTTTACTATTTTAGTTAAAATACATAAATCAAGTTATTGAATACGACATATACTATTATCTCTGTAGTAAAACTTTTAAAACACTCGGTATGTATGAGTATATAAATGTTATTTGCATTTTTTCTAGACACTATTCATGAATAACAAACAACATCATAATTTAAAACACAAGCTCTGAAATATAGATAATAATAATAGATAAATGTTAATGATAGTCGTCAACCTTCAACTTACACTCTTCCCTCTAACTTTTATTACAATTTTAAATAAACTGAGAGTCACATTAAAAAATTCATAATTCTATAATAAAACTATTCTAGATTCAATACATTATAGCTCTAGTTGCTTACCAGTTCAGAAATAGATACACTTTTGATTTTCAAAATACATTAATACGTTGTTGTATAGAGCTTAATAAAATCCGTTTTCCAATTAGAATAAATAAAATAAATACCCAGAGAGTAACAATTAACAAAATTTACCTTCGGTCGTTTCACAAAGAGTCGCGACGGAAGCTGTACATGGTATCACTTTGGTATAGACCATCGTTGAATTTCGGGATATCGTAAAACACGAGGAACTTGTGGTAATATTAGCCCAACTACCCAACATAATGTTTGGAGAGACGGGGGTTTGTGTACCGTTCCAAGTTAAATCACTAGAACCATTATTGCCACTGTAGAGTCCAGTGTATACCTCAAATCTACAATTAATTATGTATCCACATATTCGTTAGAAATGTGTGTTGTATATTTGTTGAGTATCAACATTTTAATGATTAGATTTATTAATGCTGAGGAAAGAGTTTATCATTAATTTATTTTAAATGTCTTCAATCTTGAGAAATTATTTTTTTGGTAAAAGTTTGTTTTATAAAAATTAGTTTTATATATATATTGCATATCTACAGATTAACATTTTCAAATGCTTTATTGAAAAATAAATTCCTTTTTCCTACAAATGAGTGCTTTTACCTTATTTTGCTTTGAAGATTGTTTCAATTTATAAATGATTGATGTCATATTACTTATTTAATTTAATTATAATCATTTCAAAAATAATTTTAGTTGTTTTTATCAACATATAAGAATAAAGGTGGAATCACTCTTTCGAATAAAATCCAGGACTGCAAAATGTTGTCACCTAATTATATGATAGTTGAACAGCCTGCCTCTATTTACAAAATATACATTTCACAAAACTGTATCGAGTTTTAAATACGTCCACTATATTAGCTATAGTTTATTGGTTAAATGTATAATTTAAAATATATATTTCGTGCATAAGGGAAAGACTAAGGATACATAATTGTGTGGACTTATGCATATCTAAATAATTACACTAAAATAATCTATTTATTAAGTTCTTAGTAAGTTACTATGTTATTCGCTATCTAAGACAATTTCAGGTGTTTTGAAATACTCTGAAAACATATTTTGTATATTCGCTATTACAATAAAAAAGCAATGTAACAAAGTAAGCAAATAAAGATAAAAAAAAATTAATGTTTTATAACGTACATATCTAAGGATGACATTAGATTTCCAACATTGTGCAATTCAACATTGGAATGAATTTCAGCTAGTCTTCCATTTGATGATTCGCATTGCTGAATTGCATCTTCGAAGCTATTTGTGATTCCAATATCAAAATATTCCTTCTCTAAATTAGAAATAAGAAAAAATGGATAGATTAATTTGTATTGACTTTATTTTATATTCAAAAGATTAAAACAAATAATCATCATATAAAATTTTTTATATAAAAAGCTGTATTAACAAATATATTAATTGTTTTTAAACCTACGGCGAAATTTTCAAAATAATTTGTATTACTTTTTTATCTGAGAACAATTAACTAACTTTGATTGAACTAATGTCTACTTTTTAATCAAAACAATAAATGTTGAAGTCAATAGAAAAAAATAGCATTAAAAAAGATGTAAATAATATAAAGTTAATTCCATATTTCGCATGAATAAATCCAAAAGGAAGGAACGTCAAGGTGAAAAACTCGCACTACCGAAAGAATTATCAGAGGTTTAAAAATTATAATAAATGTAAATTTAAATAAATAAAAAATAATAACTATAAGGTTGTGTTTTAACTATAAATCTATACATTTTAACTTTTCATAGAGTTTCATTTATATATGTCTAAAAATTAAGGTCCAAATTCTCGAAGATACACATATGGATTAGTCTACTATACAACTCAATCGATTTAGTTTATATGTACCTGGGATGGATTCGCAGAGGTAGTTCAAAGATGCAGTACAGGCTTTCGCAGTCAGAACAAGTTGGCCTTGGGTGTTGGCCTGAACGCTGACACATCCAGGACCTGCGGTGGAAATTTGAACATTCAATCTTGAGGATAGTCTTGGCGACATTGGGGTTGCTGAACCGGTCCAGAAAAGTTGAACATCTGGAGCAATGAACTGTAGTGTGCTAGGATTGTAGATTCCAAGCCATGTTTCGTTTCTAAAATACACACAATGCGTGTTTAATATTCAATTAAAATATGTTAAGAAATCTCTTAATCTCACTTTTACATAATACTGGAATACTTACAGATTGTGTAGTCGAAAAAAATTGTAAATTTTGTCCACTTCAAAATTGGTCCTCAGTTCTACAAGTCTTCCCATTGAACTCATACAATTTTTTTTAGCTGTGTCAAAATTCCCCGAGTTACTAGCTCCGAAGAAAACCTCTTTTACTGAAACAAAAAAATATCAGGATATTGAGAGGTATAAAATTATAACCATAAAGTAATTATTTAATTACTGTTTGAATGAATATAACTACTTTAATTATGAACAAATTAAGGAAAATATCACTTGATTCTTTTCGACTTTCGAATTAAAAAATCTCCTCATTATAATATGACAGACTAAACTATGAGTACTGTATACTAAGTAATAAGTAAACCATATTATATACCAATGTATGTTTGTTCTAAACGAAAGACTAATTTACAAACAATTTACCATCCATCGTTTGACAAAGTGTGCCTTTTGTCAAAGATTGAGCCACATATTGCAGTTGATAGCGGTCCGTTCCTTTCTTAATTGTGACACCTTGTCCGGGAGTTGGAGTGTTATCAATAAGTGGGGTCACATTTGAATTCCAAGCTATTCCACTTTTCCATAATAATGTTTTTGGTGCACTGAACACCTCAAGTCCAATCCAGGATTCAGCACTAAAAGATATTTGTTATGAACTTAGCCAATCTTTTTAGAAATATGTATTCGCATATAAATAGAAATTTAGTTAATAAAATGTAGAGATACTAGTAGAAATCATTAATAATGTAGTCCTACAAATTTTTATAAGTTGTGTGAAAAAAGAGGCTAACGCTGACTCTGATGTATAGATATTTCTGCCTCTAAAACTCATAAAGAAATTCTATATTGTATTGTAAAATCATTATTTAATTATTAAAAATAAAGTTTAACATTCTTAGTATTGAAAATAGAACAGAAAGGAAAATTGGTTACTATACCGACTTAGAAAAAATGCATTTTATCGCTACATATTTTCTAGTCGAATTTCTAGAGAAAATAGTCTTATGAGAATGAGTAAAAAATATGCACAAACTTTTTAAAATCATAAATGTTCGAAAAAGAATAAAAAACATCAAATGTTGAATAGTGTGAAATTATGAAGAATTAAAGGGAATTAGTTATAGGATATGATCGAATTAGAAATCATAATTATGACATAGTCAGTATTTAAATACAAATTGTGTGAATACGTTTACGTTATGAAATGAACAAGCTTACAACAGAATTTATTTCTTACTATAATGAAGATTCCATTAATCTTTGAATTCTTTCCATTTCAGAATATGAATGAATTTCGGCTAATTTCCCGTTGTGTTTTCTACAAAATTTCTCTGCATTTGCGGCATTTTTAAGTACATTATCATAGAAATATGTTTTCTCTGAAAGAATATCAACAAATAAGAAATAATATAAAAAAATTAATTATGGAAACTTGTAATTTAAACTTAATTTCAATATATTGTTTTAACAATATTTGCCGTTTTTTGCCAACAAATTAAAATGTTTAAAACAATGTCTAGATCATTCAAAAATACATTGTAAATTGTATTATTCAAATATTAGAATTTTCAAACTGGATGTCAAACTGTTATAATTAAAATAACGATCAATAAATCAGTATCGTATCGTTACCCGGCATAGCCAGACACAGAGGTGGAAGCGATGTTCCACAATCCTCGGAGTAGACTTGGACATCTCCCGCTACTCGTCGAATGGCCAGACATTGGGATGTCGTTGCTCCACTGGCAAAGAACTTTCCGTTCATCGTTGGCGAAAGTGGCGTCCCTGTGTATTGCCAGCGCAGTGATATTGGGCTAGCTAATGTCGAGGACAAGGGGTTGATTAAACCGATCCAGGCATTTGTTCTGCAGATAAAGACGTGCATTAATTAACATTTTGGAATAGATGATAACGTTTTATATAAATCAATTTGAAGAAAAATTCATTCACTAAATTTAGTTAATAATCATCGATAATTAAAACTTAGTTGTACGACCCATTACGAACTGGTCCATAACAAATTACATTTGACATGATCATTATGTGCCCATCTGCTTACGTATTTCCGTAGCGCATTATTTGAAATAGTTGTCTCCAATGAGAATTAAGGTGAACCTCGGCCAATCTACCATTTGAATTAAGGCAAGCCATTTCTGCATCTGTGTGATTTACTGGATCATCCAAGTTGTAAAATTTTTCGGCTAAAAATCAATACCAATATCAATAAAAATATGTAACAGTTGTCCAGGAATTAATAAAAAAAAACACGCATACATTCGTGATGATTTAGAGTTGTATATATTAAAAAATAATTATTTATTATAAAGTATTATATTTATTAATAGTTATCAAATATATTATTTTAAAATTATTATCAATAGGTAGAAACGAGTACTAAAACCTTTCTATACGACAACAATTTAAAAATGTTAGTCGAATAAAAATGTCCATGAAAAAAACAATCTAATTTGACTTAAATTTATGTATTAACAATAATCCTACTAGCTTAAATGTAATTTAAAAGCAACTTAATGAGAACTTACGACCCTGGGATTGTTCACACATGAATTCTTGTGCGGTGGTACAATCTGAATTATTCAATGTAATATTATGTGTATCAACTATGGAAAGGACACACGCTCCTGGTGTTAGTCCACGGTTGTCATTAATTGGTGAGATCCATGTTGAAATTGGAATATCACTTGATACCCAAGATCCCGCGGTTGAGTTCAAACCCAAACGGAGGTTTTTACTATATAAAGAAATAAAATGGGAGGTTTCATAGATAATATGATTACAATTAATTCATCCAAAAATAATGAATTTCCAGAGATTTAAATTAATATAAAAAAATATAGATATAAGATTTCACAGCATATTTTAGAATAAATTAAAAAATATATAATTTTTAGAAAATAGTAGTGCAAATTATTTCTTAGTACTTACGTTAGTCCCAAAGATTGTTGAGCGAAGTTTAAATCTTGAAGATCACTATTACTGATAATTTCCGAAACGTGTCCCCTGTACTTGTTACATTCCGTAACTGCTTCTGTAAGGCTCGCAGAGGATTCCGGCTTGAAAAATTGTTTGTCTGCAAATATAAATACAAAAATGTTTACATCATTATACATGGAGTTTAAGTAAACCTAATTCCAAAAAAAATTGTCACACCATTTTTAATCAATCGACTTATTTTATATCAAATTACAAAATTAATTAATTAAATATTTTGAAATTTAAACATATACTTACGGCCATAATTTAGTTCACACATGAACTGTGTCGTCAAGCTACAGTTGTTTGACTCGAGGCTGATTCTAAGTCCATTAGAAGCAAATTTCACAACGAAGCAGCCATGAGAGGCATTGACCGAGGTGTTAAAATCTAATTGAACCTTGCTAGAAAGCGGAATACTTGAAGTCTTCCAAACTAATCCATCGGTGAAGGTAGACGCTCCAGCGGGATTTGTTAGGCCAATCCAAACCTCATCTCTGTCCAGATTAGAGGATAGGAAAATCCAAAATTTTATAAATTTATAATGTAATAAATATAACTATTTGTACTATGAAAAACTATAATCATAATAAAAAATCGAAGAAATGATAAACAAAATAGATATTTTAAATTGATTTACTGTATAAAAGTTTTTTAAAAGCAGTCAATTTTTGGTTTAATATTAATGTTATCTATAATGTTTTGCCTAGCAACACCTCAAACACCCATACACAAACTTTGCTATAATATTGAGAGACAGCTATATTTTCATTTATTTCTATTTACTGAACGCTATATAGTGGGATAACACTTTTGGAATAATAAAATGTTGATATATT
>JAUZNC010006984.1:0-22440 GCA_034780395.1 Vannuccia rotundouncinata | reverse complement strand
ATATTTTCATTTATTTCTATTTACTGAACGCTATATAGTGGGATAACACTTTTGGAATAATAAAATGTTGATATATTCTTTCAAGTCAATAGTTTGGTAAATAGAAATATCAAAACATAATTTTGATTAAATATAAACAGTAAAACGAATGTTTTTGGTATATATATATATATATATATGTATATATTCATTTAAAAGGAATAGAAATTATATAAATAGAAATTAAAGGAATACAAATTATAAAATATAATCCCATCAGCAACCTCAATTGAATTATCATTTATAAATAACGTAAAGTATGGTATCTAATATTTAAAGTATATTTTTAGCCGATTTAAAAAAACAATATTTGAATTATTTGGGTAATCAATAATTATTAAATTTTTTTATTTTTATATTTATGTTATTGCTAATTATTATCATTACAATTGAAATATATACAATTCGCAAAACACATATGTTCGTTTTCATAAAAAAATACTGTTGAATATTGAAATATTGAAAACTAAACATTTAAATTAGATTTTGTATCATTGATTGAACCATGGTGATATTTCATTAGCTAAAGGCGAAGATATAGTTCTTACTTAAGATAGTTCATATAAAGCAGTAACTTTAATGGGATCATTTTGGATCTTATACAAATAATATTGTCAAAAAAATAAATATTAAAAATATAATAATCAAAAGATGCATTGCCGGCGCTTGAATTTTAATTAATTTCAGGTATAAAAGAATGTAAATGTCTAAATTAACAATTCAAAATAAAATGTCGTATACCTGCTAACTTTAATAATATTTAACAGTTTTATAAAAGTATAAATTGTTGTAAATATTGTTTTTTAGTGTATATCGATCGAAATTGTGAATTTAAAAAAATCAAAATTTACAGATTATATCAATCTTGGATGCCACCATCAATTTAATTATTTAATTATCCAACTATGCCTTAAGGAAGAAGCATTGCCTCGAAATAATGTGTAAACTATTCATATAGTTCGATTATTAGATTATGAATAATAATATATTAATATAATCAGTTTCAATTGAACTAGCCTGCATTGTAAAAAAATAAAACGTTGTAATAGCCACTGCTTTCGATTAAATAATAATTTTTTTATCAGATTGCAAAAAGAGAAACCCACAAAGAAGATGATTTCATAAGTCTTGTCATCTGCTCTATGTCTTCATTCGTATGGGCTTCTGCCAGTCGACCGTTGAAGTAATTGCACTTTTCGAGAGCATCCTTTTGTGGAACGCTTTCATTAATGAAGACGTACTGTTTTTCTACAATTAAAAAAAGAATTATTGTGAAAATAAGTAATGTTCGGTAGCTATAACATAACTGAAAAGACTACAAGATGATTCACTCAAATTCACTCAATAATCTGTTTTCTATTCTTATTAAAACTATAAAATTTCTAACAAAACTCAAAAGATTCTAGAAGCTTTACACAAACAGATTTATTCTTTACCTGAAAAGGTAAGCAAAATCTTTCGTTAAAGAAAAATTAAACAATTTATATTCGATATTCGATAATCGATAAAGATCGATTGATATTAGAAATATGTATTTTAACAATGATATCTTTCTTTGCTTTCTAGAACTATGATTTTTATGCTAACTATATATTTATTTATTTTATAATTATCGAGATTCATTGGGGGCTTCTACAATAACCCTAATAAATAGCATTCTTGATCCTTTTACTACTACGATCAAAATAATGTTTTGTCCTATTTGTCGAATTAAACTGTATTATATTCATTCACTTTTGTCGACGTATTGTTAAGCATACATAAAAATATATAAAATCCAATATAAATTTTCCCATTTTTAAAAACCTCAAATTTAGAATATTTCTGAGATTAATCTGTCATTTATAGTTTAGAATAAAAAACAATTTTTCTTATGTTGCGATACTCCCTTTCATTCATTACATTACTGAGTGGTAAATTTGAAAGATTAAAAAGATTTATCCTTCTAATAGTTTACACTTACCATCAATGGTTTCGCAGATAACACTTAATTTGGTTATGCAAGTCTGAGGTTCAAACTCCAGCACTGCTGCCTTGGATTGTGTCAATTTAATGCAAACTCCTGCTGCGGGAAGGGTGATGTTTTTCGCAGGTTGTAAATATGGGGAAAATGGAGTCCTGGATCCTTTCCATTCCAATGCATCCAATGGACAAGGAAAGCTTGTTCCAGCTGTGGTCAACTTATTATTCAAACCTGTCCATGCGTTTGTTCTAGTGTAAAGTCAATTAATTATTCATGATATACGTGTATGTGATACTATTTAAATATAAAATGGTTATGGTTCGAAAATTAAAAGTCCTCTAATTTTAGTATCAAAATATTTTACACATATAATATAAATATCACAAAAATTAGAATAACATACAATATAAAATAAAGACAATGGTTTTTCCATAATCCCTGTTTTTCACAATTAAATATAGAAATTTTATCTAAATGATTTTAATTTGTATTTATAATATGCTTTCAAAATATTGTCAATCATTGTTTTTTAAATAAATTATTTTTTATAAAGCTGTGAAAAACATAAAAATATTATTTATCTAGACAATATTTTTCTCCCCTTGGAAAAAATTATGAACTCTAATTTGTGTACAAAGATGGATGTTGATAACTTTGAAAGTCGGACAGAAATTTTCAGTCAAATAGAGATCTCTGTTTGATATACAGTTTTAAAAGATACACTTTTAATTTGAAATAAACTGTAACATCCGATTGTTTAAATAATGAAATTTGCAATTTTGCCTTGAAGATTTTGTTGCAAAAGAAAAATAAAAACTTACATTTGATTAGAATAGGTGAAGGATTTTAACTGCTTTAATTCCCAATCAGAATGAACCTCGGCGAGTTGTCCTCCAGCTATGGCGCAGTGGTCAACAGCTTCGGTGAAATCCTTCATGCCATCGGTCACAAAGTAGGATTTGACTAAAACGAATATATTCATAAACTCAAGTAAATTTAATTTAATTTACAAAAGACGTTATTTTATCTGTAAAACAATTCTGTTATAATATAATATCTTTATTTCTAGCCTTTTACCAATTTTAATGAATATAATTGTGTTGTGTCGTTTATATAAAAGTAAACAGTAAACAAAGGTTATGTTATCTAATATATTCAACTTACAATTAGTTGTTTCACACAAAGCAAAGTTGATATCGTTGCAATCTGAAAACCGCATTTCTGGTTTAGCTTGGTGGTCAGACAACAACGTACAATTTCCCGGACCCGATTGTAAAGAGGACCGACTATTCATAATAACTGAATTACTCGAAGCGGTGTGTGTGGCCCTGTTGATGTGGAACATTGTAGAGGCGTCCAAATACAGTTTGTAGAGGTCCAGCCAAACAGATCGTCTGATGTATGTTGAAATTAAACAGAACTTGAATGTATTTTCTATAACCTCCCATGACATCTGTGTGTACGCCATTATTTTTAATAAAATATTATATATAAATAAATAGAATATTTTTTTGTTGATACATAAAAAATATAATCCTCATTTTGAACGATATATATAGTTTAACCATTCTAAAAATATTTTCCTTAATTGAGTCACTTACTCGTTGGACGAGGCTAGGATCCTTTGAACTTCCTTGTATTCCCACTGGGATTTAGGGGACACCATTCTTCCATTGGCATTCATGCACATATTTTCCGCGGTATAAAATGACCCCGCCGAATCGATAGGAAATATTGTTTTTGCTAAAATTAAACGAAAACAATAAAAATTTACTATAATTTTGAAACGTTTAATGCATGTCAACACACTCAGTATAACATTTCAAAGCTAAAACTGGTATAGATAAAACAAATTTTAACAATAATAAATTTAGCAAATATGTTTTATTAATGTTATTAGTTTTAGAGTTATAAATTTATACAGTGTTTTTAAATTTTTATGTATTTTTTTAATTTTTATTATGTGTAACTCTGACACACTGCCCATATCAGTTATCTATGAAGTTTTATTTATTTATTAGAATCTATTCAATACGACAACGATTCGACAAGTTGAAACTTTACAATAACAAAATAACATCAAAATAAAAATCTGAATTAAATGTTTAAAGCTTAAATGTTTTTATGAATGCATACGTATTTTTCTTACCATTTTCTACAGTTTCACAAATTGTTTCTTTCTGGCTACCACATGCGTCGCCAATGAAGTGAATTCCAAATATGTCTAGCTTCATCTTCAAGCACTCATCGGAAGAGGGTACAAGACTTTTGGGAGTTAATTTGAGTGAATAGGGTGTTCGTGTTCCTATCCACTGTAATTGGGTGACACCTCGATTTCCTGGGTTGACCAAACCTAGCCAGCTGCTCTCTCTGAACAGAGAAATAGTTCTAGTTAGCACTAATATTCCTCAATTGTATCTAATTAATGTTTTTTCTAAATAAATTAATTTTAAAATATTTTAAAATAAACAAGGATTTTTTAAATATTGACAAATATGATAATATTTCTTTCAAATAAATTTAGGACACATTTTTAGTTAAATGAATCAATTTTGGAAATAACTAATCAAGATCACAGTAAAAAAATTTCCCTCAATTAGCCACTCACATTGTTAATGATCTTGCAAACTTAACGATATTCATCAGTTGTCTATTAGAATGTATTTCAGCTAATCTTCCAGAAGAATTGTGACATGCTGCCTCCGCTTCGAATCGGTGTTTAGCTCCAAAAATGTGGAAATATTGTTTTTCTGAAGTTAAAAAAGATACATACGTTTATTCATTATCTTTCGAAATAATTTTCAATCTACTAGAAAATGTTATGTACAAAGCATGGATTACTGCCAACATCCAAAATAATAAAAAATATTTAAAGAAATCCTTTTAAAAATAATGAAAGTTGTTTTAAAATGTTCCATTTTTTGTGACATAAAGAAAATTAGACATAAATTATGATATAAATTGGTCTTAATATATCAAAACCTTTCCGTATAATTTAAAATATATTTATGGACTTGTTTACTTAAAGGTCTCAACTTTTAATAAAAATCATGGGATTGTAAGGCAAATTATGTTTGTTTCATACCGTTGTAGTTTAAGACCTCACAAAGAATAGCTTGCGAGGCTGTGCACTGCCTACTTGAAGAGAGTTCCATACTACCACTGTTATGGTTAATAAGAGTGAAACACATGGTGTCAAAATCGGAATTGAAAACGTCCAGAGCTAGTCGGTTGGATACCCTAGCCCCACTTCCTAACCAATATAGATCCGATTGGTTGACAGTCCCAAGACCGATTGGATTAACAAGTCCGGTCCACCCCGAAGATCTAAACGAAACAGAGTTTTTAGGGGATAATTTTACACTATTAATCTCATATTAGAGAAATTTTATAAATCTGTTTGTAATTGTTTAATTATAAAAATAGTCAATTATTCTATTAAAAATTGTAAACAATAAAAAATAATCAAAAACAATGGTTGAATTAATACAGATAAAAACTATCAAGGACAAACAAACTAAAAATGATTACAAAATATTCGTGTACTAACTTTAATATACAACATATATTTGAATGTTTATCATAATTTACACAATAGTAAAAAAAGCAAGAGAAAAAAAATTAAATTTAACTCACATAGACATTGACTTCACGAATTCATTAAGTTCCTTGAGTTCATTATTGGTAAGTATTTCGGCTAATTGACCACCATTCGCTAGACACTTGTCATACGCGTTTTCATATGTTCCATCAGGAAGCCCGAAATATTGTTTGGCTGGAATATGTTCGAATGAATAATAACATGCATTAAAATATTTTATTTTCCAATTGAATTAATGTGAATAGTTGGATCCCTGCTCATTCATGCTATTCATTAAACTTATGTTTAGAAATTATTATTAATTTTAGACAAATCTGCAAATATTGTTGCACTGAAAAAGTAGGAAATAGTAATGTTTTGAAGACATATATGTATAGTTTTAAAATATATTATTATTAATATATTTATGAATATTAGATAATTCATAAAATAATTTCAAAGTAACAGAAATGTTTGCACCAAAAAGTTTTGGGTGAGTTAAATTTTAGTTAATAAAAAATGCAAAAATTCTAGTAAATTATATTTGACAAATGCGTGTACCATCAATCGTTTCGCAAATGGCTGTTCCATTTGAAGTGCAGTCGGACTGCATGAAACCCCATTTTCCCTTTGGTTCATCAAATGCCATTTTGTAACACATATTCATCCCGTTGAGTGAGACAAGATTTTCTTTGACCGGTTCCAAGTTGACATTCAGAGGAATCTGACTATCGCGCCAAAAGCCTGTGTTTTGAAGACCAATCCAGACGTCAGTTCTGGTTGCATCGATAATAATAAATAACTATTAAATATATAAATATTTGCATAAAATTTTATTTGATAATCTATTGAAATTGTAAAAATTCTTTTGGAAAATGAATTTTTTTTTATTGTTTTGCTTAAACATTTTTAAAACTTATTAAAATATTGTATATTATATTGCATTTAAAAATAATTACTTTAACAAAGATTATCATTCAAATTTAGAACATGGAAAGGAAGCCTTGAAATGATCAACATTGTAAGTTTAATTAAAATTGGAATTTCGTATATTCTAATACTTAAAATATACGAAAATGGTATATTAAGATTCTTATATTTTCTCTAAGCTATTTTAGTGTGGAATATTTGTTAAAACCAAGTGAGAGGTGCAATTTCAGTTCATTATACTATTTTGACATAACAGGTTATAATATAATTGAACAACTTACAACTGTAGGTCGACTATCATATTAGCCAAGCGGTCTAGCTCCGCGTTCGAATGAATTTCAACGAGACGACTCCAAGTACCTTTGCAGTTCATTTCTGATTCTACCAAATTGGTTGATGTACAGCTCGCGAAAAGAGTTTTCTCTAAAAATAGAAAGTTATTAATAATACAAACAGTAGAAATGGATCTGGTCCATTTCTTCATTCGTTCCGCGGAATTCTTTATAGAAATTTTTATAGTTAATTTGAATACAATTAAAATATCAATATTTAATAATATTAACGAAGATATGTAGAAGAGAATATTCGGCATCCTTTTATAAAAATAGGATTTTTTAATCTTGGGAATACTTAAATATCTTCGATAAAATTAATAATGTATAAATAAATTATGGTGGATTAATTCTTGTCATTGAAATTGAGGCTTACTCTCGACAATTTCACATATGACTTCATGCAGTGGGGAACATTGTTCTCTATTGAAATGGATGAATGAGTCTTCTGGTGATACGCTGGCCACAATACATTCCGCTCCAGTTTGGTTTCCAATCAGAAAAGTGCCCTCGCTTTGTAGCCCGAAGTTGTAGGGAGCTTTTGAGTCACGCCAAAAAGCTTCCCCGTCCGAATTGGAGGTAAGTCCAATCCAGGAGTGCTCTCTATAGCAAAAAATATATCCAATTTTATCAACTAAGAAATATAAAATTCGAAAACATTTAAATAACTCGATGTTTTTGGGAAAATGGGATTCAGATAATGATGTAAAAATTGATAAATGAATATATTTTAATAATCAATTTTACCATATATGCATATTTAAACTACTATCTATTTTAATTATTGGAAACTTGTTTAGGCATACAGTCTGTTATTTTCGATAGTCTAAAAAACAACAAAATTTTTTATAGCAAACTGATTATATCTTTTAAAATAGATTTTGATTATTCCGATTGATTATAAGCAATGGCTTTGATTTTCTAATTCAAAACTTATTCTTTTCTTTCTAAGGTGGGGAGAGATCTCTATGGCAACAAATTGAAAAACAATAAAATATACAAGATTGAACGATGCGTCCTTTTGCTTGAAATGGAAAGTTATTATACAAAACAAGCATATAGATTGACATTGACTTTGTTTCTTATAAACTATATTCTTGCAATGGCTGTGTTAAAAAATATTTTTCGATTGAAATAAAAAGCAAGTAGAAATATAATAGTAATAGTATGTTCAATTTGTAATGTGGCCGAGAGCATATTAGTTAAGTACTGATAAATTTAAAGTTTACTTCAGATTAAGTAATTATTCAAAACAGTGATTACATTATATTTACTACAAAAAAGTTTTATTTTCTAAGGAAATATTGCAACAGTTTAAAATATGATATATAGATTATTGAAATAAAATGAATCCATACCTTTATCAAATCCATTAAAATTACATCTTTTATTTAAACTTTTTAAAGTTTGTTAATAACACACAAGTTTTAAATGTATGAATATTTAAAATATTTTGGAATTTATCAAATGTTAAGTTGAATAAGATTTCCATTTATTCTTCTATAAAATTCACAGTATTTTAATAACCATAGTTACTGGAAGACAACAAATAATGCAAAATATATTTTCAGTGATCTAAACACTAAATAATACCTTTTATCTGATATAAAAGAAAATGCTTTACAATATTAAAACACTATTATACACTATACATAATTTATCGTGAGCAAATGGAACAGAAATTTTCTGTTGAATAGAATAGTTAACACTATATTTTAACATACAGTTCAACATTATATCCAACACAATTAATGTAATTTGGTTGGGTTATTCTTCTTTGATGTCAATGTTTTCCAGTAACCAACATCAACCAACAATACAATTATTGTTAGAAGGTCTACAATTTATGGTGTGTTGTGGTGTATAATTAATATGCAAATTTGGTTAGCAACAAAAAAGAATAAATTTGCTTTTTGGTTACTCTATTAACTAACTTATTTTTACATAAAGAAAAAAATGTTTAAAAAAATTATATTTATATTAACTAATGATTATTTATCCCATGTAGCGTGCTATAGATATATAATAAAATTCGTGTAAGAAAACAAAAGAACAGTAAGCCGTAACTTAACATTCAATATTTGTATAGGCCACGCTTTTTGTTTTACCTATTATATTTTTAACTTATAAGTTAAATTATAACTTATAAGTTAAATTATAACTTATAGTTTAATTGAAATGTATAGCTTAACTTATAAGTATTTAAATTCTATAAAAATAACTATATCTATTACTTATAGTTATTTAATTATAAGTTATTAAACATGTTGAAAAATATAACAATTAGTATGTAATTCAAGTGGGAGTATTTCATTATTTTGAACAAAGTTTGAAATTACATTTAGCGCTAATTATATACTAACAATCGTTTAATGACTTACTTTTATGTGAAAATAGTTTTTATCAAAATTATGAGGAAAATTCATGACAAGAAAAATGTAAAATAATGAAAACATCAACCGAAATCATACTTGCTTTTGTATCATTTCGGTTGATAAGTACGTGTTCCTTATTTTACATTTTTCTTGTCATGAATTATCCACAAAGTTTTGAGAAAAAAACGATTATCACATAAAAGTATGTCATTAAGCGACTGTTAGTATAATTAGCGCTATATGTAATTTTAAACTTTGCTCAAAATAATGAAATACTCACACTTAAATAACATATAGGTAATTGTTATATTTTTTCAACTTGTTTAATAACTTATAATTAAATAACTAAAAGTAATAGATTTTTAAAAGTAATAAAAGTTATTAATTAAAATTTACTATTTAAATTTGATTAATAAATCTTTTAAAAATACAAAATGATATTCAAAGTAGAAAAAACTAAAATTTGTGTACACTGCTCTACAACTCACATAAATAAATTCATTTTTGTAATATTCTGGGGAAAAAGTCCACCAATTTCAAAATGAAAAATGTCGTATTATTATTGGTTTATGTCCATGTTTATGCCTTATAAGCCATTGAGGTTGATTTGAAATATTTATTAAATTTCAGATTTTCAGATCCGGCAAAATATGAATTTTGCCGGATAATTATCAGTCAGAAATGTCGACATTTTTGCCAGATAATTTTATATTAAATACGTTTATAAATTTCGGATAATATTTAAATTTACAGTCAGTTAAATCAATAACAATAGGATTTCTATATGAATTTATCAGGCAGAAATATCTAACATCGTCGGCGATGTATGGATATTTCTGCCTTCAAAACTCATATAAAAATCCATTATCTATAACGTAGGAGGTTTAAATAATTTATTAATAAAATTTCATTACTTCAAATTCAACAAATTCAATTCTTTGTATGTTTTTATCGTATATTTTATTTTATCCACATCAGTTTCAAAGCAAAAGTAATTGTATATCATGTATCTATGGTTACTTTAATAACAAACAATCCGATGGTTGAATTATATTTAATAGCTCTTAGAAGTATTCAAATATTAATCAGATAAAACTGTTATACTCAGCTAACAATTATGATACAGCACGTATTGTTTAACGACTGACACAATTAAACCCTAGCTATATGGATGAATTTTTGATAAACTAACATATTGTTTAATTTATTAAAAAAATTATTTGAATAATAGTCTTTTGAAACGAACAAAGTTTTTTTCCATGTTTTAATTCTATTATAAGGGTGACGATTAGATATGAATTTGAATGTAAGTTACACAAAATGTTTATATTTTAAAGCTGATGGTTTTATATTATTCTTGTAGAAAAGATGTTGACGGAAACGCAGAAAAATCATCTGCAAAGGAATGTATCACTTCTGATCAAGCTTACATTCCGAGCGATCGCATGAGGGCATGAAGATTTTTCATTTGGGAATTTGTGTGGACCTCAGCAAGTCGGCCTCCGGTGTTGAAACACGAAGAACTGGCGTCTTGTTGGGATTTTGCAGGACCCACGTGATAATAGTTTGACGCTAAATACCATATAAGCAAAATATATTGTATAAAATTATTTACAAAACAAAAATATTCAGAATATTTAACAAAAACTTTCGATTACTAAATAACTTTTAAGAGAAATTTGTTGTTATTAGAGGGACAACTACTTTATAACTTCATTACAAGTGAACCAATTTCTTTGACGTAATTATTGTTAGAAAACAGATATATACAGTAAACATCAAAGACTTGAAGCCTTACCCATGTCGTAACTCTCACAGACAGTGGGGTGTAGTGCAGAGCAATTTTCACTGTATACATAGAACTCGTTGTTCCCACGTTCCACACGTACACATGAAAACCCGGCCGTTATTTGGTAAGTGATGTTAAGATGTGGACTAACGGGGATGTGAGACCGACTCCATTCGAGATTTAGGTGCGCAGGACTAAGGTCCGTAGCAGAAGGATTACGCAAACCCAACCAACTTGTGCGGCTGAAGAGAAATGAAGGACACAATAAGACAAAGACACATTTACAAAGATTTTAGTTGGTTTCAATATTTCTGATTATATTTTAAAATGAGAAATGCTTAGTCTTTAGAACAATTTCAGTAAATTATTTTTTGCTTTATTAATGATATAGTTTTATATGAGGTGCAATAATAGAGACTTTTGTGAAGAAAATTTGTATAGAAAGCATTTTACAGAGCATAAATAAATAAATAAAAACAAATAATGTACAGCAAGCAACCTTTGCATTCATTCACCAAAAAACTGATGAAACTTAAATATCGCCTACTTGGAAAGTTCACTGACACCCTACATTAAAGATATACTTACGTCTTAATATACTGACACTGCATACCCTTAAAAATGTCGTTCTATTCATTTCAGTAATTTATTTAATATATTCAGAAAAATAAAAGAATATGAAAGCTGATGATAAAGAATCTATGCCAGGTTTACTTTGTGGTTTTCAGTTTAGACTAAGGAAAAAACTTTCGTGAGTATACATAAATGAAGCAGCCAACAGTAGATATATATTTCACTCCTTTGCAATAATTATAGTAGACTTTTGAAAGTTATCCATTCTCTAGTAAAACTTACATGTCCGTTGTGGTCATTAACTTCATGAGGCTCACAATGTCCTCGTTCGTCTTCAATTCTGCTAATTTCCCCGCGTGATTAGAACATTTTGTTCTAACTTGATCGTATTTTACCCTTTCTTCAACTAAGAAATATTTGTCTGTAAAAGTATAAACATTAAAGTATAAAATATAACTTGTAAACGATACAATTCGCAATCACTTTAGAACAAACCATAATTGATCTCAATCAGTGACAATCAGTGATATATATAATGATATAATGAATATGGAATCATCGATTTTTTTTATTTATTTTGTTTTTATGACAATAGAAAATATGCAAATGAAACCTTCAGAAACGTATTAAAGATTTTGGTAGAATTTTTGAAATATAAAGCAAAACAATTTATTGAATAAGTAGACAAGTGCTGTATTAATTTAAATAAGCAAAATAATTCACACAGTTTAAACATTTATCTATTAGATGGCCATTTTTTTATTGTAAGAAAAATAGTCTGATAAAATATTAAACTGTTATTAAAATATATCTATTAACCTATTTTTTTTTAAATTTTATTGTGTATTATTATATACTTTATATATTATTCATCAATATAAGAAAAAATCTATTTCTTTTTCATCAATACACTTTTGCATTCACATTTTATGATTATATTTTTAAAATTAAGTTAATATTTTCAAAATTAACTCGAAACAACATTGCTTGAATAGCTTATAAGTTATCCAGTTGTTACACTAACGCTTCACTATAAGAATCAATTTTATATTAACTCGAACTATCAAAAGAGAAAAAATTCTTCTTACTGGAGTTTGATGTACATAGAGTCCCGCTGTTCGTGGAGCATGATTCAGTCTCGAATGTCAATCCAGTATTTTCTGACTTTGTCATCATGCAGTTAGTATTCACGTAATTGTTTGATGTTGGCAGAAGCCAACTGGGTAGTCCCGAGAATATGGGTATTTGATTAGTCGCCCAATATGGCTTATCATGGTTTTGTAAAGCCAACCAAGTCGTATTACTGGTAAAAAATTGTTTTAAATTTAATAGTAATCATCAAGTAATGGTTTAACATCATTCAAAAAATTAAAACTTACACAAGCATGGATTGCATGGAGTTTTGAACCGACATCAAGTCTTC
The DNA here is from genome assembly GCA_034780395.1 of Vannuccia rotundouncinata. Lineage (NCBI taxonomy): Eukaryota > Metazoa > Platyhelminthes > Proseriata > Coelogynoporidae > Vannuccia > Vannuccia rotundouncinata. Next base: position 9,436 of record JAUZNC010006984.1, on the reverse strand, counting down.
CTTATTTGTTATTATGGCAGGTTTACCCTGGTGCTTTTCGCAAATGCCTTGTGAGTTGGTAGAGTCCAGGGTATCATAGACCAACTTAATGGATTTAACTGAAAGGGCAATAAACCGATGAATACATTTTTTATTTAAAACAGAAAAATGTGTAGGTAATGTTTCTCCTTTTTTTCAACTTGGTAATTTATAATTTACCGTTGGTAGTTTCACAAAGAACCGTCAATATCTGGCTGCAGGCAGTTGTATTAACCTGGATTCCACTCGGCTCCAGCATCAATGAAACACACTCGTGTTCCTGAGAGATGTTCACTCGAAAGAGGTCTAGAAATGGACTCATTGTTAACTTACTGTACTTCCAAACTAAATTAGTGTAAGGATAAGTAAGATGAGATGTGTTTCCATTGTTTAGTCCAGTCCAGGCTTGAGTGCTGTGAATATTGAGAGAATACAACATTTTTTAACTATTGATTGTTTTAGAAATTCATAAATCAATAATAAAGATACTATTAAAATATTGAACATATTTATTTGTTGTTATTTAATACACATTTAAACCCACAAAGGAACCAATTGAAACCTTGCTTACGAATAATGATAGTTTTATACTCACATGTTGAGGGAATACATTAAACGATCCAATTTTTTTAGATCCCGATTTGAATGAATCTCAACCAATTGTCCATTGTACTTGGAACACATCTCCGCAGCCATGGGATATCCAGACATATTGCTCAGTGCATAGATGTTTTTATCTGATACATAAGAAGAAGAAGCTAAATTAAAATAGTATTTGCTCCCAGATAAACTGACGTCGAGTAGTGAATTACCTTCCGTAGTTTCACAGATAAAGTGTTGAGATACGGAACAGGCTTCAGAGTGAACCTCGTAGCCCAAATCGCCCAGTTTTATCATAGCGCATGGTCCAGTGACTTGGATATTGCCGAAGGACAGCATGTAGTTGTACGGCGCCCTGGATGACTTCCAACGCAATTCAGTTGATGAGCTCAAATTAACCGATTTGAGCTGGGGATTATGTAGCCCTGTCCATGCTGAGTATCTAGGGAATAAAAAATAAATTTTAAATTATTAAATTTATAAAATAATACAAATCTGCAAGTACATCATCCAAATAAGTGTATTGTTAATTAATTTAGAACTGTATTATGTTTTCGGTATTTAACACAATCTATTTAACTTGTCAAAAATTTTGAAACGGATTTTGTCTTTTAATGTTGTGTATTTTTGACGGCACAATTACATTTTGAGAGAGAATAGAAGTTGAATGAAGTCTTTGAGTTCATCATTGGAGTGTATCTCAGCCAACTGTCCATTGTGCAATTGACATGAAAGTTGAGCTTTATAAAAGTCTTTGTTCGTCATATGAAAGAATGTTTTCTTCACTGCAAAGTTAAAAAGAAATCGACCCCTTATATAAAGCTTGAGAATACATATATAAAAGAATTACACTTATTACACTTACCTGGAATATCTTCACAAATAAACTGGTTTATAACATCGGCGGAATTTTTCTGAATTAACTTAGTTCCACTTCCGGCTATTTTCGACAGTAGTCCAGCTTTGCCCAATGGCATTGGCATAAAACTGTGAATTTTCAGATTTGGAGAAACAGGAGTGAAAGAATTGCTCCAGCGAAGATTGACAGAGCTTTGAACTGGTTCTCCATTCGGATTTTCAAAAGCAAGTACACTGTCTTTTCTATTCAAAAAGAAGATGAATATATGATGTGTTTGTTTTAATAAAATTGCTTTAAAGTAATGTTAAACATATGCAAACATATTCAACAACAGCACTAGTTTTATTTAAACTTATGTAGAGTAATTCGTTTGTTGTTTTGTATATATAAAATTATTGAAAACTATTTATAAGTTAATGTTTTGTGTGACGTAATTTTAAAATGTTAAAATAAAGAATTGTTAACATGAAAACGGTGCTTTTATATATTTGATCAATTTCAATATCGTAAAAACTTTTTTTTCCTATTGTCTATTAATCATTGGCGAGATTTGGATCTGTATAAATTTTTTATTCAGATTTTTAAAAGTAATTATGTTTTGTTATTAAGGAACGTTTAATACGTCATACGATTTGTAGAAAAGTTAGTTGATATTTTTCATTTAAACGATATTAAACGGCAAAATTAAACGATATTAAAAATTCATATTTTCAACTTTGGATCTTTGGAAAAGTTTTAACAAATATTTTCCTGAAAAAACACCTTCAATAAAAGCGATATGTACAAATGATAGAAAATAATCAAAATTGTTCTCATTAAAACATGATAACCTACTCATCGAGCGTTCGAATCTGTTGAAGAACAGAATTGTATTCCGCATTTGAGTGAATCTCTCCAACTCGTCTGCCATAAAGTTGATTGCATGCAGCATTGGTAGATGCTACTGTTGAAATTGTAGGAGAAACCACTGATTTGACATAATACTGTTTCACTGTAAAAATAAAACAAACAAATGTTCTATTGTATAAACTTTCACTGGAAATATTCGATCTTTTCAAAATTTGATATTGATTAATGTTTATATTTTTATAATGAATAGTATATAATCACCAATATCAACAAAACAATTATTTAGACAGAAGATTAGTGGCTAACTCACATGAGACAGTTTCACAAATGGCTGGTTGGAGATTGTCGCATGTCGCTTGCATTATATACATATTTGTTGGCCTACTGGTCGCGTAGTAACAGGGACTCGTATCGTTGCTAAAGATATAGGAATTGATCTGTTGGTTTATTGGAAGTCGAGTGCCCTTCCACATTTTATTAATTGGTGTTGCACCAATTAGACCTATCCATCCTGTTGTTCTAAAATAATAATATTATTCTATCAACTTTAAATTGTAATAATCAACAAGTGTATATAATAAAAAGAAAAATTGAAAATGAGTTTTATTAAAATTCCTCAATATAAAAACTATGTGAAAAAATGCTTACATTGACGCTGCCATCATGAATTTTTTCAGTTTAAATAATTCCGCTTTGGTGTGAACCTCGGCCAGTCTTCCACGAGCTGCATGGCAAGATGCCTCAGACTGACCAAATGACTTGTTAACCCTGGATGCCAAAAAATATCGCTTCTCTGTTGTCATAGAATACATTTACAAGTAATTATAATTTATCTAACATGGCGGAATGTGACAGAGAGGCACACATAAAAATAAAAAGATAAACTCCAATAATCAGTCTCTGAATAAAATTTACGGCACAAACAACAAAAATAAAATAGTTTTATTGATTAATTTATACTAAGAGTGTACTTTTGCTGTAATTACCTTTGTATAAGCTTTTTAAAAACTGACCATCGTAAATATCTTCTGAGGTTAAAATATTATTTTGTATAAAATCTTACACAATTTTATATTTCACAAAAGCATTTTATAAAATTTAATAAGCACAATCTCACCATCAATGGTTTCACAAATATAGTCGTGTTCATTTGAACAGGATTGCGATGAAAAAGTAACTCCATTAATTGTATCAATTTCAATTCCATAGCACATAAAGCTAGCCGAACTTTCGTAGCTAGTGAACTTAAGGTTTTGATTATATATTGCTCCACTTCCGGTCCAAATCATATTACACGGGTCAAATGAGGTTGGTAGTATGTCTTCCATCGGAACGGAATATTTCAGACCTAGCCATGCTGATTTTCTGAAAAAAAAGTTAGCAAAAAAATAGTAATTTTAAATAATATAGAAATCTGTTAGATAGAGTCATTTTGTTTATGTAGTACCAAACCATCTCATTCAAACAAATTAAAGTGTCAACAAAATCAGTTAAAAGTTAAGATTTTATACTAACAAGTTCAAAGATATCATCAATCCAATTAGCACCGCGAGGTCGTTGTTAGAATGGACTTCAACCATCCGGCCGTTGCTGTTAAGACAGTTTTTATATCCATCATCCCAGGATCCACTTCTGTTGCTGTGGAAAATTTGGTTCCCTAAACACGAAAATATTAAGATTCCAAGAAACTATATGGATACTATAGTAATTAGACCAATATTGAATAGAGTGAACAAATTTTATTATTTGCCTAACTTTGATTATTAATCTGTACCCTAACATTTTAATAATATTGGTAATTCTTACAAATTAAATAAAAATCAATAAATAATTCAAACAACCTACTTGACGGAATAACTTGACACAATGGAGTAAAAGTTTGCAAACAACTTTTATAATGTAAAATATAATTTACACTCCAAGTGTTCCAGCCAAGCGACATGCAATCCCCATTTCCAGATTTGTTTATGGCAAGATTTTCGGTCAACGGAATTCCGCTCTCTCTCCAACGAAGCGCAGTATTGGACGTTGTCGGAACAGTGACACCTATCCACACTTCTTGACTGCATGCAATGAATAATGAATTAAATGTGAATAATGTTAAATAATAATAATAATTACCCTATTAAGTTAACAAATATATTCAAAAGACGTAAATATGCCATTTAAACTTACGTCTTTGGCTTTGACTGCAAAGTTCGCATCATTGACGCCATTTCTTTGCGGTCGAGGGCCTCAGCTAATGAACCGAATTCGCTTTCACATTGTTTTTGTGCGTCAATTAGATTTGTAATCGTGTTTAGATGGAAATATTGCTTCATACCTTTAGAAAATACCAAAATTACAATTTATTAGGTATATAAAATTATCACTGAGGTTCACTAAAAAATAATGTTATCCAAAATTAAATCGTATTCCATAACCATTTTCAGAAGGGTCTCACATGTAATAACTTCGCAAACAACAATTCCCCCAATTCCTCCAGTTCCTACAGCATTTACAAGTTTGTATTTCCATGATGTGGGATCCTTCTGTAACAAAGTATGATTCGTCAATTGATCAATATTCACTTCAGAATGCTTTACTTCGCTGATATCGAGTCTGATGTTGGAATCCATCCAAACAAGTTTGTTGTAGTCACTAGCAGTAGGAATGGAAACCGCAGTAGGATTTTTGAGACCATACCAAACTGGAAAAACCCTATGAAATGGAAAATATATATATTTAAAAAAAATTTCTACACAATTAAAGAAATATGTTTATATTTTTGTATTTGTTGGAAAAATTTTCTATTGAAAATGATAATTAGCCGTAGATGGTTTGTGTTGAATACTAAAGAATTTACAAATAGTGCCTCTAATTAGTATATTATGCTATTTTCATTACATATAAAACAAAATTTTTCCTAAAATCGGATTTTATCTTTCCGATCTGAAATTCAAATAAGAGGTTAATTTGGAGCTAGTATTAATCATCCACATGATACACGTATTGCTTATAAAGACACGAATAAATGGTTTGGATTAATAGCATCGAAATTATCATAAAAATCAGTTTATGCAAAATGTTTAGAGTTGAAATTACTATAATGACTAATTTAAATGCGGATAAAAATAAGTGAAAATCTTCGCGATTGTTGCAGAGTTGGTCAATTTAATTATTAAGAAAATTATAGTTAACAAAAAAATAAATCTCATCTACGTTCTATAAACTTGCTTACAAGTTGAAGGTGCTAAGAAATCGTTCATATTGAAGTAAATCAAATTGATTGTGCAACTCAGGAAGTCTTCCGTTAGCATTTTCACAAATTTGCTTTGCTTCATTTTGATTTGTAATGGGCGAATTGCTTGGCATAAAATATTGTTTCACTAAAATGTAGAATAATAAAAATTGCATTGATGTATTTGATTTTTCTGCATTATCTTAAAAAATTGAAATGTGTTGTGATCCGGTAATATCACAATCATCTTTACAATATAAGTCTTATCGGAAAAAATACTTTATTGCTCACCATCTGTTGTTTCACACACGACATTCAGAGAAGTTTGACATGGAGTCCCACTCAACGCTTTGGCATCATAGGCTTCGTATTTGACGCACGTGGAATCAACAAATGGCACACTGACTATACTAAAGTAGGCCAACACATCCTGAGCTACAGGGGTCGAGGTACTAGCCCAAGTAAGGGAACTCAAATTAATTGGCCCCTTCATCAGATTTTGAAGTCCAATCCACACCGGCGTTGATCTGAATTAAACGTGTTTTGGACGGTATTGATTATACCCTTATAAACTGGCGTTATTAATCTGAAATTTTTATAACATATTGATAAAAGTCACCTTCCGTTTTCAAAGCCCCAGTCGTTGATGGCAGTATTAAGGTTCTCGAACTCTCGACTTGAGTGAACCTCGGCTAGTCTTCCATTGGCTCTCAAACAGGTTTTAGAGGCTTCCTCAAACGTATTGGCCTTGGCGTCAGTTGTAAAATATCGTTTGTCTATGAGAGATGTTTCAGAGCAATTCAATCATCAAAATAGAAAGCGATAGGATCAAATTATATAATTTAATATATTTTTTTTATCCTTCAAAACTTTGAGTAAGAAATGTTTACAAAATATTACTTACTTTGAGTAGTTTCGCAGATAGCTTCTGAGTATGCAGCGCAGTTCACTGACTCCACTTTATTCGTAGTTCTATTGAATAAATAGCATTCATTGTTGTTGGCGGTGTTATTATCAAGAATTTGGAAACTGGATACACTAGTCGTATAGGGCGCTCCAGACCATGACCATCTAGCACTGCTGGAATTTTTTCCGGGGTCTTTCTTGAGTCCAATCCAGGTCTCGGAGCTTTGTACAAAAGGTTTTAGATATACTTAAGTTAGGTTTAAAATGTGTTCTACTATTTTTATGTGTGTAAATGTGATTTATAATACAAAAATGATTACATTACAAATTATATATTAGTCAATTTAGAACTATTTTTTGATTTTTGAAATGTGATCCTCAAAACCATTTCACATTAGAAGTCCTATTTGATTAAGATTGCATTATTAAATTAATACAGCTTTTGTCATATAGATAAAATTTAAATACATTAATGTCGTTTTTAAAGAACTTACATATCGAGAGATTTAGCCAAGAGTAGAACTTTACTGAAGTCCAAATTTGTGTGTAGTTCAGCCAAACGACCATTGGCTCCTAAACACAACTGTTCCGCCTCATTGAATGTTACAAGTGTGTTGCTCTTGCCATTTACGTGAAAATATTGGGTATCTGTATAAAATAATCAGAATTGAAAAGTAGAACTTTATTTGTTTTTGTAATAAAAAATTTAGTGATTTAATTGTCCTAAAACTTATGACTTTAAAGGTAAACAATTTTAGATACATGTAAATGACACTTGCGTAATTACTATAAGCAAAATGTTTCATTGAAATTTGTTATATTTTTTAAAGGTCTACTAAATAAAAGTCTATATACTTACCCACTATATCTTCACACACATATCCAATAGATTGTGTACAATCATGACTGACAAAGTTGTAGGATCCATTGGATTGGTTAGCATACTTGAGACATCTTTTCCCATCGGTCAAAGAAGGCGTCAATGCGAGCTTTGGACTTAGAGTGGCACCCGTATCCTTCCAACGGAGATAAGAGAAAGGGTCATTTTGGGCGGTGGCACTTGGATTGGTAAGACCGAGCCATACTTCATTACTGGTTTAATGAGAAAATAAAAATTATGAATCAATATGTAATAATAAGAAAATTCTAATATTCACAATTCATCTTTATTATACTGTGACTTATTATGGCTGATTGTACAATACAAAATGTATAAAAGTAAAATAAAATCGCTTTTTATGATAAAATTTACCGCTAATAAAAACTACAATATATACAAACCGAATTAATTTTTTCAAATATTAAAGGATCAGAGGTTTCAACTTTGCAACTTCTAAGTGTTAAGCAAATTTTAAAGATTTACTTTATAAAAATTATTTTATAAAAATTTATTTAATTTGGTTTGTAATGTAAGTATAGTTTTTATTAGCAGATAATTTTAAAAGTGCTTTATTTTATTTATATTATTTTTAAAATTTGATTTGATTTGATTTAGTTTAGGTAGTTTTGTTTTGTATATTTTTGGGTTGTTATTAAAAAATATTCCCTGATCTAAAAAGTAGGATAGTACAACTGTCTTTATGTCCCCCATGTCAAAGTATTTTATTTCACTCTGGAAAATAGGATTCCTTTTCACACAGACCCCTGGAAATAACAATAAGACCACGAATTACTGAAGTGAGTAGAAATCAACCATGAATCTGGAATAAGTCTTACTCTAATTGGCCAATTTATTATTGTTACAGCAACGTCATCTTACGTGATAAGAATCTGGAATTTGTTTATGTGTACCAAATGCTAATAACAGAGGGTGACTCATTAAAAAAAGTATCGTTATCAAATACAACTCCATGAAATCTAAAATTCCAAAAAATATGTAACAAATGGACTTCTTAACCACTTAACAACTGGAACTGCGTGTTTTATCACAATAAGAAATGTAAGCTAAAAAATTATTTCGAACTAATTGTTTGAGAAATCGTCCGTCAATATTTCAAATCAATGTCTATATTGTAAGAAAATGTGAAATCTTACATTCCAATCACGTCTTCCAAAGCTTTTTTGTCGGAAAAGGAGAATATTTCGGCCAAACGTTTGTTTTCACTTCGGCAACTTTCTGAAGCATCTTCAAACGTTGAAGCAGTAGAGTGGTAGGTGAAATTTTTTCCTAAAATGAGAAAAAAACACATTCCATATAATTAAAATAAAAAACAAAAAATATCCAATTGTTCAAATAAAATGGGATTTTACATTTAATTAAATATAATTGAATTCAAATAATACAGTTTAGAAGCATAATTCAATTATTTTCTTCCTTGTAACGATTGATTTTTAAATTGGCTTGAAAAAAATATGCATTATTTTTTAAATCATTTTATGTATTTAAAGTTTAATTTTTAAAACAAATTTGGGATACATAAACACTAAAACTATTTTAGAACTAAACAATAAGTAAGCAAAAGTATTACTTTCAGCTATTAATTTATTCTTTATAATTTGAGTGTAAAATATTTTTTTTCTGTTAATAAATTGTTTTAATTTTTGATTTTAATAGAATCACTCTTATATATGACAAAATCAACAAAATAATTATTTTAAATATTTCTAAAATTTCAAAAAAAAATAAACAAAATTTAGAATTTGATAAATATGTGTGAATAAACTAATTATGATATTGATGTTTACTCATCAAAAATGAAATATCTGGTTATGTATATTTATAGATAGGAAAAAATATATTATGATTAGCTAGGTAATTATTATTAGATCCATTTTAAAAATTTCATCCAATTTTTCAAATATTTCTATTATTTAAAAAAATATATATATAACAAAATTGAATAATGAGTAAAATTAAGAACATTTTATCAAATAAATCATGCGAAAATATTCAGTATTCAAAAAGATATAGAATCTTTCATTCTTTTTAGCATTTTCGATGTTCTCTTTAAAAACAATAATTAAGCAAAACTTCTCTTACTCCA
>JAUZNC010006973.1:0-26169 GCA_034780395.1 Vannuccia rotundouncinata | reverse complement strand
TTTTCCAGACCTTACATGAAAAGCTCATGTATTTCCAGACCTTACATGAAAAGCTCATGTATTTCCAGACCTTACATAAAAAGCTCATGTTTTCCAGACCTTACATAAAAAGCTCATGTTTTCCAGACCTTACATGAAAAGCTCATGTATTTCCAGACCTTACATGAAAAGCTCATGTTTTCCAGACCTTACATAAAAAGCTCAGTTTTCCAGACCTTACATGAAGCTCAGGTTTTTACAGACTTCGTATGAACACTGGTAATTAGACAGTCATAACTAAGTCAAGTAGTACCACCCCATCCCCTTCAGTTTTTAATAGTAGTATAGCATTGTCAAATAAATGATTTCTAAAGACAAAATTCCCATCAATACGTCCGGACGAGGGTCAACACCGAAAATAAAAAACTTTCATAGTGTAGAGAAATGATTAGTTCTTCTCCTAGTATAGACCTGTGACAAAGTGCTGCCTCACCTTATTGGCCTTCCTCACTTCGCGGTGCTTGTCCTCAACCCTCTGCTTCAACTGAGTAATTGTGTGCTGCATTTGGTCCCGTTCTCCGCGCAGAGTTCCCACGTCCAGAAGCCACTCCTCCTTGACCCGGGTCTTCTCCAACAACAGGACAGCCACCTTCCTTTCGGACCGACGCAAACTCTCTTTGCACTTTAGAGCGGGTCGAAGAGAGGAATAGGGTTAATAAAGTAATCAAACTCATCTACAATTTAAACACAAATAAAACAAAACATTCTAAAAAATACAAGGAAAAAAATATTGCACGTTTTTTGAAAACATACAAATTTGTGTTATAGTGTGTTGTCGTATTGTCCCTCGTATTAAACAATAACCAAAGAAGAAAAATTTATTTAGTATATACAAATACTTAAAAATAATGGTATTCTTATAATATTATTCAGTTCAATGGTAAATAAGTAAATCCAAGGAAAACATCCAATCACATAACAGATAAAATAAAACAAAAAGAGGCAATCTTCTTAATTTAATTTGCCTTACCTTTTCAAGGAAATCATTATATTATATTATCTAGTTGTACAGGTGTGATTTTGAACACGGGGTGCTTTATTAAGTATATGTTTACTGTACTTAATCTTGCATTTTATTGTGACACACTCCGCCAAATAAGATAAGAAATAGTCATAAATAAAAGTAAAAATATCAATTTTACAAAACCAACAATGACTCAAGATTCTGTTAGGACGCCAAAGAACAGCGCAAAGAAAACCGACAATATCAGATTTGAACTGTAGTGTCGGCAATTAAATATAATTTAATAATTCGGTGCACATTAGCTTGTAAATACATTCTAAGTTAATATTAGTCAAACTGCATTATCGTCAAATAACCTTATATTAATCTGTTAGAATTTGCAATCTTTTGTCACAAATCTCCGTAACAAGACAATTAACCACTGAGTTAGCTGTCTGTATACAATATAATTTATGATGCTAATTAATATAACTACTGACAGAATAAAAACTTTTAAGGTGTGGCACTCAGTAGACTATAATCTGCCGGTATTCAAAGTTTAATCTGACTGACATCATTAATCATCTCGGCCTATTTTATCCGATACCCTGGCCTATATACAGAACCCGAGAGCTTTAAAGGAAGACAGTCCAATGTGCCACGGAGAAATAGTGACATGTAGTTTGTATTGAATCATGGTTGACAACAGAGACAGCTTGTTGTGTATGATATGATTGTTTAAGCAAATTAAGAACTGACACACGAAACGACCAGTTAGTTCAGTGAGCGAACTCTGATCTCTGGATAGAGAAAGTGCGATTTTAGCAGTGACAGAATCTAACGTGCGTGTACATTTGCACGCTCAGAAATAATTCATCTACAAAATCACACATGGATAAAAATATTAACTGAATTAATAAAAAATTATTGTATTAAGTAAATGAAATAAATAGCAAATAATTCTTAGTCCTGCCTAATACTATATATACTTTCTAAGTCCCTTTTAACACTAGAAAGATTAGGGGGGGAGGGTGGGTGGGGTCGTCAAATTGATCCACACATTTTTAAAGAAGAGTTGGTCGATTGGTCTGAAATTTTCATTTCCTGCCTAACTTTTTAGGGCTCTCGAATGATGTATATACACATTTTTTGGAACACCCTTTATATTATTGATTATCGATTTTTGACTCATATGATCAAAACAGCATTTCGAATCATTAAAATCGTGATTCTAACTCTTAAAGATATAATATTGATTTCAAATTTGGTACACACATTGATATTATGGTTACGTATTATATTCCTGAATTTATTTGAATTAAGATCACATTTACTCTATGATCCGGATCTGATACACTTTGATCTGGATTAAAACTAAAAATCGTGATTTTGGTGCACTGAAGTTAAATTTGAATCCAAAATTGCATATGCTTTCTTAAATAGTAATTGTACATTGAATTCTAAGACTAATTTTGTAACAACATTAGATATTTATTACTGTGTGATCTGGAACACTATTTTATGATCCAGATCATCCGTTGAAATATCTACAAGTCACTTTTTTTAATTTTTTGATGATCAGATATCACAAAGAATGATCTAAATCAACTATGTATGGATCTAGTTTTCCTTAAAAAAGAATGTAAATTGCTTATTTATTTGGAAAGGTATAATTTAAAAAATCTTTATACAACTTATTGACATTTTAAACAAGTAGTTTAATTTAAAAATGTATACTAATCGATAGATTTCATGACCAAGAAGTTATTGCAATTTTTTGAAAATTTGGTTGCTTCTATCAAGAGTAAAGGGATGTGGGTCAATTTGACTCTTCCACCCCCCTTCCTAGTATTTTTAGGGGTATAAAATGCCTAGTCGTTCTAGGGTTCAAATATGGCATCATTTAATTTACTCCAGTCATTACTAAAGTAGCCCTTGGGCTGAAACCTTTGGTAACGTGTTGTGTAGTTAATTGGTGTTAGCTGAGTAACGATGCTCCAGGTATTCCATAACACAGATAGATTATTTGAACATGAGGAACTCCCATATTTACCTTATTGAGCTCCCAGTCTCTCTCCAGCAGGAGTCCCCGCGCGTCCTCAGCCTCAGTTTCAGCATTGCTCAGACGGACAAGACGCGCCAAAAGTCGTCGGTTCCTCTGAGCATGTTGCTCCCGTCGGTGTCGCTCGAGCAGCAGTCGGCTGTGCAGCAGTTGAACCTGACTGCGCAAGACGCGGACTTCCTGGTCCACTGGTAGACCTGGTAGAAACAACAACACCGAATAATCAACACAAGAAGAAGAAGAAGAGGAAGAAACTGGAAGCCTACTCGTTAAGGTGGCATTGCTAATCCCACACTGCGGAATCTGTGAGGGTAGATCTCCGTGCTGCTCTCGACACAGGGTCATGATTCTATCGAGCAGTTCGCCTGGTGACACCCGCATATGCAGCGGTGCAGGCGGCCCCAGAAGTGGGCCCACATCACCCCCGGCGCCACCTCCACCGGTGCTGGTCTGGGCGGGGGGGAGCCGCTCGCCGGTGTAGAGGTGGACACCGTAGCTGATGAAGTTGCACTGGTCACAGACGGCCAGCGGGGCATAGGGCACTGCGGCCGCGAAGAGCATCTCGTAGGGCAGGGGGAAGCGGTGTAGGCCGCCCAGAGGGTTGCCATAGCTGTGCATCGGCGGCACCGACGACCAATCAAAGCGGGAGTCCAGGTTGGAGTCGGCCCGGTCGCGTGGGCTTCCTGGAGTGCCCGAATTGTGGCAGCCGGCAACAGCGGGCCCCCCGCCGCTCTCCTGGACACGAGGACTGTCTCTAGGGCCGGTCGAGGGCCGGACAGGGGGGCCAACCAACATTGGCGGGCTGAAAACAACACCACAACTTTTTCAGGATAGAAACTAGATGAGGGAGACAGGACACAACTTTTCCCGGAGTAAAAAGTCAACATTTGACAATATTCCACATTCATGTAATGCTCCATCGTCAAAAGATTGCGAAAATGTTAAAATATATTTAGATAAAGTTATTCTTGATAAATTCTACAGGACGTAAAACCAAAATCACTTGAAACTGCAAGAAATGAGTGTTAGCCAGAATTTTGAATTTTATCTGAAATCAAACAAGTAAGCTGCACATTTTTGACATCTGAACATAAACACTGAGCAACACATGCACACTCACATAGCAAAAGAGGAATGTATATCTGAGGCGTTCCCTTGCTTCTCCAACTGTTTCGGTGCTTTGTCAGTCGTCTTGGCAGGATTGTGACATTCACGACTGTCGTCTTTGGTGACTTCGGCCTTCTCTTGACGCAACTTGTTCCTACTAGCGAGTAAACTGCCCTCAATGTTGGCAGGGAGAGACTGGGTTCGAGAACGAAACGCGCCATTTCCATTTGTAGCAGCAGAACGGCTGAATAAAGGAATACATTAAACCATGTTTACCAACTTTTTATTCAATTTTCAGACAGAAAACAGTCCTATCTTCACTTTGAATCCAATTGTGCATTGACATCCTTCTCAAAGAGCAGTCTTCTACTAACAGAGGCCCTAGCCCCAGACACCGGCATCCCTGACGACTTAGCCTCCACCTCCTCGCCCAACACCTCCTGAGACATGATGCTGGTGAGAGGGGTCCCGTGCAACTCCACCGCAGAATTGTGCGTCCACCAGGGCCCGCCTACACCATCACTACTACTACTGGTTGTTCCTCCGGGCGGCAGTGAAATGAGCCGGCGTCGAGCTAGACGGGTGACGGGATCAAGACCCTCGAGGTTGGGGCCACACGAGGCGGAAGCGGCTAGCCTGACCCTCCAGGACTCCTCGAGTTCATTGGGGGTCACCACCAGGGCCGATTCTGGGGGGGGGATTTATCAAATTCTTTCACAGATCATACGAATTTGTCTTAGAAATGTAAAATCAAGCCTTTCCGAGATATCGCTATAGAGTATAGAATTTGACTAATTGAGAAATAGTGTGTCCAGTACAGAGGAGGCAAAAACGATACAATGCATTTAAAAGTGATTATATTTTAAAATGCAAACTCTTTTAAGACATCAATTTATTTTGAGTCTTAAGATTTTAAATTGCAAATTCAAGACTGGGTATAAGACCATGTCTTTATCATAAATAATTAAAAACAATTACTTTGAATGAAGCTGAAAGAACACTAATTAATCTATTGCTGGAACAGGATCATTTGGTACTATTTCCGTTGGAATATTTAATTGAAGAATTATTTCAATTGGAAATGCGAACTTACTGCTGTCGCCAGATTCCGAAGGTTTCGGTTTCATCTTATCGTCGCTTTTACAGACCTCATTGGACGCATTAGATGCAACCTAAAACCATTAAAGGAACAAAATTACTTTTTTAAAACAGTGAGACAATTACAAAACCTGAATTAAATCAACTCACTGAGTCTTGAGACTTCCTGGGCCCAAGAACAAGAGCTGACAGCCTGTCGCCACTGTCCTCCACATCCATCTTGGACGATACCAGGCCACTGACAGGTCGTCCACTCCCCGAGCCCACGAGGTTAGTCACATTGATCGGGGCTTGGCTGCAGTGCTGCTGGAGAGAGCCTCGACGACTGGTCACAAAAGAATCGGTGTTTGGGTGGACGCTCGGGGGTGGGGTGGCCGAGCTGGTCCATAGGAGCACCTTGCAACCCTCCCGTACCTCTTCGTGGAGAAGGAGCTGTGACGATGAAAGAGAATCGGGAGATGAGGCTAGCTTACTGTTAGAAGCAATCATTATCGAGGTCCCTGTAGGTAGAATCAAATGTAAGCATTCGTGAAACAATTTCTTGAGCTGAAGTTTAGATTTAATTTTAGCCAAATTTATAACATAATATACCGAAAATAACTATTTATAATTATTTAACCATTCAAGCGACAGTTTTGTAACAATTAAAAAAAATATATTTTTATACGAATTATTGGAAGTGTACTTCGATATATTTGAGAACTACTTTTGACTACTCATTGAATTACTCCTAATTGGATAATATTGGACCCCACAATAGACCAAAGACCATCTCCAACCTGTTGGCTGTGTGTTCCAGTGCCCTGTGTGCTGGTCAGACCCGACCCCTCCACACTCAACTTTCGCCTGGTTCCCTCCTTGACCTGGGGCATGACACTAGCAACACATCCACCGGTGGGTCCTAGTTGAGGTGATAGCGGTGGAGGTGGCGTAAGCTGTGTAGGCATGGAAGCTTTCTGGACACCATCGCTGTCATTCAGTGGGCCGATGAGGGAGAAGTCGAGCTGGGCCGCGGTTGACTCAATCATGTCAAGAGAGAAACGAGAGCACTCGAAGACAACGTCGTTCTGGTCGTGGGTGGTACTCTTTCGTCGCCACCTGCGCGATAACTAAAGTTTAGCTTCATAGTAATATTGAGGAAGTGTCGAGCATAGAAAAAGGCTCACCTGTTGATGGACGTCTCTCCGTCCTTGTTTAAAACGACCAACAATGGATGAAAACGAACTCTATCGAGAAAGCCCTGAAAGGTAAAATACAACAAATCAATAATGCGGACACAACTAAAAACTACACTATATGAAAAGATAATTATATAATTTTTATACTACTTAAAGTGTCTCACTTTCAACATTTTTTCAAAGATATCGGCATTTTCTCTCTTCTTGAGCAGATGTCGCATGAAATCGACTGTGTGGTTGGGGAACATAGCGTAGAGACGGTGGAACAAACTGTACAGGGCCAAGTGGATGTGGGCCCGGAGGATGAAGGGTAGTTGTTCTAAGGGAAAGGTGTGACCGAACGTTAATAATTAAATCAAATGACCCGCGATTTTCGTAACGCTTGTTAATCAATTCAAGCAAGTTATCAAATTAAGTTGTGTTATTTTATTGTATTTTACAATAGCCAACTATTAATATTTCTATTTACGGATGAAATTAATCAAAATTGACGAGTGAAGTGTCATGCTACAACATCAACATTCATATATTTTCAGTGTTTTGGATATTTCCAGTTATTATTTTATTAAAAAATATTTGAAAAGTAATGATAGTTAATCAATACATTGATCTTATTATAAAAGTATTCAAATGCATAATACTATCAAATGTGACAATATCGCACTAATTACTTATATACAAGTTTAGCTAAACTTTCGTGACCATATAGTATATATAATATATATTAAATAAACGAACGAATCTAAATTTTGGACTTAGAATTCATTTATATTCTCTTAGTACGACAATACGACACACATATTTCAAACAAATTAAACTGAGCAGCTCTGAGTCGATATTCTGATTATTATTTGAACACTATAAATATCTAGAAAAATCTAATATTTATTTGTGAAATAAAAACTATTTCATAAATTAGCAACCAAATAGATAAAAACCATAACACGTATATAATATTATATATAACACACATTTTAAAACACGTGATATGCTTAAAAGTTCGGGACAATCACATGCAAACTATCTTGAAGTAGGGTCCCACACCAGACTATAATATCGAAATAAATAATTAGTTAGTGTATTGAGTCTAGAATAGCAAGACTTGAAGTAGGTACCTTACAATTCCATGTACTTTTAAATATATAAATAGTGATAGAGATATTTCATACTACACAAAATAACATAGGTTATTTATAAAACAAGTGTAGATATATGGGGTAATTATCAAAAGCTCTTGCAAATAAGTGAGAGCAAGTGCTATTTTCGAGTGACATTTAAATTGCTGAATTATTACATCCAGCAAGATTTAATGAACTCTAAATAGGAATCGTTGAACAACTAATCTTTGATTTTCACCAAATGCAAATTACTTAATTATTTACAAGTTTCTATTAATACAAGCAATGTTCTTCAACCCATTTACAAATAAAATACAACTGCAAAGTGTATTCTCGAAGTCAGATGTAATGATCATTCCTTTAAACCAATAAAAATATTGAATTAATTTGATTGTGGAAAAGGATCTTACCAGTGGTAGAGTGTAAGTTGAAAACTGCTCCATGGTGGAATATGTTGAGAATATCTCCAATGAAGGGAGCAACTGGTACAGGAGCTTGTGGCAACAGACACACAAGAATGAGAATTCCACTCACAAGGTTGACGGCATCATTCTCGTTCTAAAGAGGAATAAAATGTGCAACGCAGACATGATGAGAAAAGACTTGTCAAAATGTTAAAATCATAACAAGACCAGATCGAACCTTAAGCTGTTTCAGCATATTTGGAAAGAAGGAATGATTGAACACAGCTGTGAGCCATGACAAATGAC
This sequence comes from Vannuccia rotundouncinata, assembly GCA_034780395.1. Classification (NCBI taxonomy): domain Eukaryota; kingdom Metazoa; phylum Platyhelminthes; order Proseriata; family Coelogynoporidae; genus Vannuccia; species Vannuccia rotundouncinata. The sequence continues at coordinate 17,914 of JAUZNC010006973.1, read as the reverse complement.
GGCGTACAAAGCAGCCGAACAATTGATAGACCCAACGTCGGGAGACATCATCGTGCTTTATATGTTCGTTAAGACGATCGAATAATACCTGTACAAATCAAGAGAATGTAGAATGTTAAAGAAAGTAACAGCGCAGTAATTTCCATAAATTATAAAAGTGCCTGAAATAATTTTCAAAGAAGAATATTTATTTTTATATAAAGGACAGAAGACTATTGTAAAAAGATAATCACTCGGAAATCGATAAAGTTCTATATTTCAAACTTAATTAGGACTGTTTATAACACTCTCACCTTTGAATTGGATTCTTTCAATTCCATTAAAATTCTAAGAGTACAATCACTATGTAGATGAATATAATAATCCACCAGCCCATTGACCATATGTACTGGATCTTTGTCTGAAATGAAAGCATATAACAACACTAACAAAAATGTTGAAATGTATTGTCTAAACAATTAATACAATCTGTTTACATGTTTTGATGAACTCCATAACAACTCGAAAGGTCTCGCATTGCTCATAAAGACCCCCAGCTTGATGAAGCAACTGAATTAAATCAGTGGCTTCCTCATAGTTAGCCATATTGCTGTGTCCTCAAAGTATCACAATTTTATTACCTCAATCTGAAATTAAATAGGTTTACAGTATTATTTTCTATTAAATATAGCATATGATAAAAATAAAATGTATGCTCTGATTGTTATAATTTTTATATAAAAATATACTGGCCCATTAAATCAAATTAATGTAATATTAAGAATGCTACATATAAAAAAGAAATTAGTGAGAATTGATCATATGTTACTAACTGTGATGTGTGCATATATTTTAATATTCAAATTTTAGGTAATTTGCATAGAAAATTCATTAATGTTTCAATTATTTAAGAATCAATTTCGAAATTGTTTTAACTGTTTAAAAGATAACCTTTTTTATTTGGTAACCAGTTTATAATTATCATTTGATCAGCAATAATACTAGTTACGGTATATTCCTGTTATAATGTACATTCAGGAGACCATAAAAACACTTTATATCCTAGGTAAGTTATATCCAGGGTATTATCATAGGGACCATCCATAAAGTATGTATAAACCCATTATACCAATTTTCTAAATAACTTAACATAAGAGATTTTGAACAAGGTTGTAAAAATCAAACATAGATGAACAAGATGATAGGTTTAATTTCTGTTTTAAAAAGAAGATGTACTTGATAAAACTTTTATCAATAATATCTAAGAACTAATTTTTAAAAAGGATGTGGTGTATTATTTTGAATACAAAAGTATATAATATCTAATTAATCATAGGAAAATCTTATTTGTATCTGGTATATATAACATGGGTTTACAATGGAAAATAAATATATTTATAGAATTAATTGTATCACATTCAGAGAGAGAGGAGTAGTTAACAATATGTCAGGTATTATATAATTAAATTTCTATTAAACTGAATGATAAGACACTGATAATAGTTATTCAATGAAGATTATCTTAAATAAAACATAACAAATTTTAAATTGCAACCTATATTAATATTAATATCAATATGAATTTTTATTTTATATTTCAAACTTAAAATATGACTATAAAATTAACTTTTTACCAAGACAGAAAATAAAAGTGAAATTATTTGTAAATATATATATGAGTGTCTGAAATTGTAAGTGTATTAGATATTTAATTTTTATTACTAAGATCATCTGTTATGATATTGATGCATACCTGATTTTAACTTCTCCAATGTCTTATAAGCTATATTTGGGAAAATTACTTATTGATATTTTTAAATATATGAGATTGTCTATTGATAACATTTCAAGAATGCTCATCAACACTGTGAAAACTATATATGCAAACATTTACTAAAAATTATTATGATCAATAGACAATTAAATTTTAGATAAAAATATAATCCAAATATAAATGTGTATGTAAAAGAATAAATTATTATTTATAAACTGATAAAATATAGAATATATATATATAGCATAATTGCATAATAATGTTCTTAGATATAGCAAACATTTTGCTAAAACATACCTTTTTGTATGGACCTGACAAAAATCATATTTAAACACATAGTGATACCCTGGATATAACATATTTTGGATATAAAGTACTTTTTGGTGGTCCCTTGAAGTTTCACATATAATGTATATACATATAAACACATACATTAATGTGAACCCACCTCTATCTTCTCCTTCATATGGGATCTGAGCTAAGCATGATTTTTTAAAAAAACTATCACTCCTTAGTAGCCTCAAATTTTAATAAACAAAAGCTTAATTAATATCATATTAAAATATGCATGTACAATCTGCTGTCACAACTTAAAGAGTTTTAATCCCCTTTTATTGAACTCTTCCAAATGTAAGCATAATAAAAATAGGTGAAATTTATAATAATTGAGCAGACAAAATTTTAATTTTTTATTTTTTATGCTTAAATTATATTAAAAGTATTTAAATAGTAAAAACAATGAAAATATTAACTATTTATTATCCATGTATATTCACTCATCAATGTCCTCTCTGTATCATTGATGTTTGACAGATGATTTCAAATAACATACAACATGATTTTGAGGCAGTTATGAAGCATTTTAAGCAACTATATTAGAAAAGATTGACAGTTGGTGTCAAAGCAATCCACACAGTCTTATTCAGCTCCATTTACTGCTAAAACAATAAATTTTTCACACTTCATATATATTTTGAAGCCCTTCTGGTCAAAGCAAGCAGTAATAAGATCCAGAGATTAAAAATATGTTTATTGGTACACATCTTTTGCTTTTGTTGGGAACACAAGTGTTTCTAATTTCATTTTGAATCATGCAGGCCATTTTTTGTCATAGAAGGAATAGGAGAATTAATACAATTTAACTCAGCTTCTTTTGGGACTTTTAACCAGAAGAGTTCAAAGCATTTATTAGTTCTATATTGTTTTTCAAATTGATGACAGTTAATTAACTCACTGTTTGACCTTCTGATTCTTACATTCCACTAGTTTTGGAAGTTCTTGCATAGGTTATTATAATTTTTAAAAGCATCTTGCCAAGATATAATCTGAAGAAAAATGAAAATTTCTGTATTTCTGCCTAAATGCCCAAAATGAATGTTTTTATTTCAGTATCTTAATGGTTTTGCTTAGACCACAACTATGGCTCTAACAGTGCCATAGTTTTGTAATAGGTACAGTAAGGAGAGTTTTATCCTTTACCATCTATCTAGTCACACACACTAATCATATTTTTGGAGTTATGAGAAGTATCAGAGGATTCATTAAGTTATCTTAAAAGTTTATTACTCCTTATTTTCAGATATGTGTGAAGTAAATCACAAAATATCAAAAATTTCCTGGAAAATTATGAGATATTACACAGGCCATGACAATGTATATTTAAAGCCTGCCACACTCTATATCCATTTATACATATATAAAACTAGATTTAATAAATAATATATAATATTATAAAACATTTTCATTAAATAAAAATAATGATTAAAAGAAATAAAAAAATAAAAAAGGTTTTTATTGTCTAAATTATTTAGTGAGTGAGGTGCAGCCTGCATGATACATAACTTTTCTATGTCAATATTTCTTATCTTTTTCTTATTTATTTATATAAAAAATTATTTTTTGTTTGTAAGATATATCCTTCTAGGTTTATACAGAAACCAGGCTGGAGTCAGGTAGAACTTATAAGTCTGCATTACATTGAAAACTATATATAGGATGGATATATAGCAATATTATGCCAATTTAACTAGTGAAAGATAGGGTTGAGATGTATAATGTATGTTTGGTCATCTGGGCATAGAATACAGCCTGTAAGACCTGTATTTTTTCCATAGCATTGTCATGGACAAGATTTTGGCTATTTTCTATCATTCAAGTATAAAAATAGGCTTTTCATTGATAAAATCTCATTCATAACAGTCACAGAAAAAAAATGCTGTATCCTTTAGGAGAACTGAACTTATTACTTAAATATTACATGATTTTACACATTCTATTGGATCTGGCATTGAATAAAATCTTGGAATTGTTATGATGTATAGCATAATTTGTAATTAAAAGTATATAAATGTCATAACCTGAGTAAAAATATCTACATGATACTAGAATATTATCATATTGCACATTGAAGCAATATATGTCTTTTTTTCTTTACATAAATAAAGTCCAAAATGTTTACGTCTTTTTATGGGGCCATACAAATATTATAAATAATTATCATTTTAGACGAATAAAAAAAATTAAATTACCAACATACCATTCAATTAAACATGAATTCCCTATACATACCTTTGTGAAAACAGCTGTTACGAAGTTGAAATTGGTACAATAATTTTTTTTATTTTTAAAACAATAAATATGTTAGCCAAATTATTTTTATTTGAAACCATTATATGTGGTTGAAACAATATATTTTGTATGCATTTATCTCTAACAATTTCTTTAATAAGATTTTAATTGTTCATTGCAATTTATTTTTTAACACCATTATGTCTATGTCGACGTTAGAATCCGAGCATATTGATTTAAATAAGTGTCGAAAGAGCAATATTGACTCAATTTATTAATGGAATCGGTCAATATAATCAGCTAATACATGTGAAATATCATACTGTGAGTGTTCATCTAGCAACGTATAAAACCTAATTAATCCATATCTAAAATACATGCACCCTCAGGCCTGTTGCCAGGTCATTTCAAATGGGGGCCACTAATTTTAATAGGGGCCCATCAACCGCATTGGGCTCATAAAAATTATTAGGTTACAACATAATAACGATATTATCTTCTACCCACGTTCAGAAATTAAATGAAGAAAATAAACATGTTTTTATCTTTTTAAAGGCATAAAATTTTAATTTGAATAGGGTGGATATATGTACAATTATTATCAGAAAACCAATAATAGATAAATTAAATTTCTTATTATATATACATATATGATATTAAATCATTCATATTTTACATATAGCATAAGTTCAATTAATTGATCATGAATAAAGATAACAGAATTTTAAATAATTGTTTATTAATACTTATTTACCTTTTAGCGTACACAATCGTCAATGAAAAACGTATAATATGAAAAATATATATATAAATGTTTAACTATGAGTTTACATGAGGCAAAGTGTGATGAGTCTATTTACTATTTAAATAATCAGCAAGTATGAGGACGAGTGATTTATTTAATGTACAAAAGATGATCGGCAAGAAATGTACGAGGATGTTTTGTGGAGAAAAGATGAACTGCTTCTTTGTAGTCAACAGGATGCCCATAGTGCACACTCATTAATGCCAGCGATGTCAGCCTGTTGTTCTTTATGGACTTACGTAGCCATATGCAGCCGTCTCAGAGATGAAAAAAAACGTTCGCAAGTACATGCAATTTGAATTAAGATGAATAAATTGGGAAAACGGGTTTTGTCACAGACAGTGGGTGGATCCAGAGAGTGATTGCGGTCTTTCTTCGGGTGGAACAGACAGCCATTTTCTCTTCCATAAAGAAAGCTCTAAGCTAACAAGAGACGTATCAATAAAGTCTTTCTCGTAGAATTCTAAAGTTTTGTTTAATATTCAGTGTAATCTTCCTGTGAACAGAGGATTGAGGGTACAAAAACAATAGTTTGGATGCTGTGGTTGATAGATGATCAAATCGTGTTTTGAGTTCATTGATGACACTATGTATCTAACAGTGGAATTACGAGATTTCACAGAATATTTCTCTGTCGTTGTAGCTTCCGCATTTGCTCTGTGTCTCTGTTTTCCAGTGATTCTAGGCATTTCTATTTCTACATTCATCTTGTTTGCTAAATGAGTAGCATGCCTGAAAATAATTTGAGATTCTTTATCTATGTTGTGTCTGAGGTCCATGAAATCTTTTTAACATCGCTAATATCAGTGAAAGCCTTCAAAGTGAAAGCTTGTTTGTAATTATCACAGTGCATACTCGATACATTTTAAACTGATGGGGCCCCTGAGTTCCTGGTTGCCCATGGTACCAAAGGGGCCTCAAAATTTCTGTTTTCGATGGTCCGTCAGAATTTAAGTTGCCTATGTCAATTATTTAAGTAGAGGAGTGTACTAAAAATAGGGCCCACAATATTTAAAGGGCCCTCTAAATTCTGAAAGGGGGGCCATGGTCCCCCCCCCCTGGCGACGGGCCTGACCCTTTTATTTCTGTTCTACAAAAATGTTTTATTATTACACGTAATTTTGAGAGGGAAAGTCTATTAAATTATAGATGTCGAAACAAATCTTTAAAAATTGAAATAATAATTGGAAACCATATTTTATCAGGACCCAACAGATTTAATTATTTTTTTTCTAAAATTCGTGATTTTTAACATAATTAGCATTTAAATACAAGAAGAAATTCATTGATATATATTTTAAGAAAAATGTAATCAATTTAATTTTCTGATCAAACAGAATTGTTTTCAGGAACTCTCATAATAATATACTGGGAATTGAATATTTTTTGAAGTAAGCTAAATTCTAAAATATTCATATATACAGTATACTTTAGTGCACCCAAATTTTAGCTGCTGTTTTAATAATGAATTAAACCTATATTTATGTACGAATATTTTATCAAGACCACATTAAAGTTTAACATACAATAATTGCATATATTACATATAAAAAACTACCAAAAATTATATTTCCTGTAATATCGCTACATATAAAACGATTTGTTTAATTTGTAACACCTACAATCATACGCTATCTTGAGACAATGTAAACAAATTCTGAATAATAATTAAGTTGCCTATCTAATATATAACGACCCCACCATTTTAAATACTCAAGGCCGTACTCCAATAATACCAGGACTAAATACAATACTGTACTAAAAAGCCTATATAATATTGGTTAAACATAACAAGCCTTTGAATAATTTATATAATTCGATTATATTGTACTTGAAATTTGAATAGAAATAATAATAATACGAATACTATAAAAAGCTGTATTGGTTACAGAGATAATAAAATTTAACACAATTTATACAATTCGAAACAAATTTTTAACATAAACAGTAAAAAATTTTAAACATAGTATATATGTATGTACAATTAAAATGCTGCTACTAGACTGGGAATGACAAAATTAAGTAAATCCGTCAAAATGGAGGAAGATTCACATAGAAATTATCCAATAGTTACAACAACCTGAGAAAAGTTTATTACTCGTCAATATTAGGTAGCCAGAATGTCATGTGAGTGGAGGCTGTAGCCAGCATGGAATTCTTCGGGTTGAATTGAATACAATGTATAGGCTGAGGATTACCTGAGACGGCCTCGTGACTGTTTAGTACAGTGACCTTGGAACCTGTGTCCGAGTTCCATACATGTACTCGGCCGTCCGGGGACCCTGCCATAACAAACTGACTGTCTGGAGTGAAGCATGCGTCCAGTTGTTGCTGCCGGGGGTTACCAAAAATCTACAAAGGTTAGAAAAACAATGATTAATTAAAAACATACCTTTAAATAATTCATATCTAGTATTATTGTTAGTCTAATGTAGATTATTTTATCATTGCATATACGATATATCACCTTCAAAAAACAAACTGTTAAAATCTAGTCATTATAAAATGATAATAAGTAACGGTTCAGTCAAAAATCGATTTATTATAAAAATAATAAATTAAAATCTCACTGTAAAAGCATGAAGTAGAGTTCCTTTGAAGGCATCCACTAGACGAATAACCGTGCCATTAGTAGAGATGAGAACCAGCTTACCATCAGGAGAAAAACGCAGACTGGTCCACTCACAGTTGGTCTCCTTGTTTAGCTTGAAGGTGGTGAAAGGACCCTTATCGAATGATCGGAGGTCGTAGAGTTTCAGAGAATCTGAGTTGATACCCGCAGCAAAAATTAGACCTTCTGGATCAAAGGCTGCAACTGGACGACCTGTCAAGTGCATAACACCCTGTCCACAAAAAATACAATACATATTGTAAAAAAAGTAAATGTGGCTAAATTTGTAACATGATACTATTATAATAAATTTGTCTAATTAAAAAAATCTGCCAATACTTAATAGTAACTTTCAGAATAGACTTTGCGAATGACATGGAACAATAAAGAATACATATATCCAATTAACAAGTCTTCACAGGAATTCGACAATATAATTTAGTGAATTTATAATGAGGATGATTATCTCACAACAAGAATTCGGTAAACGTAGTGAATCAATATAATCTGATCCTATAGGTTAATCTTTTAAAGGAGTATTAAGTGTTAATATAATCAAGAATTAAAATAAACGTTATAAGATAATAAAGTAAAACAATAATTCAAGACAACCACAATAAGTATTACTTTGAAATATATAACAAATTAATAGCAACACTTTTAAAATACCTGACAATTTTGTGAACGTAGATCCCACAATCTGATAGTATTATCTAAAGCACCAGATAAGAATGTATCATCAACGGGGGACATGCACAGCGAAACAACACTGAAATGAAATTTTGAACACATTGTGTAATAATTAGGAGTCAAAGGGAAATGATTTAAAACATTACCTTTTGGTGTGACCAGTAAAATAACGAATATATTTGTTGTCATGCAAAGAAAGATAACGAATAGTATCTGAAAAATAACAAGATAATTATAAGGAATAAAAAATTTTGGACCGGTATTTAATCTGATCTAAAGTTTGGTTGTCTAAATTATTCAAATTTTAATTAAATAAAAATTGGTATTATTGCTATAGATATTATATTGTATAATAGATATTAAAGGTACCTATAAATATAATATATTAAAACTAACATAAATTATTTAAAATGTGGAATTTTTAAAATGACAACTTTCAAAAATGTTAATATTTCTAAATCATAATATTGGTAATTAATGATAGTAATATGAATAATTTTTATTAAAAAAGAGTTTTAAAGTGTTTCAACTATAAAATATTATAATAGTTAATGTATTATTGTTAAAAGTTAACAAATATTAATTAATTATTCTTTTAATGTTACCAAAACCCTTTACAAAACAAAATTACTCAAATCTCACTTCTTCATCAAGATTACACAACAACTTAAAATTCACACAGTTAAAAATAAATGATCTATTTCATTCATAAAAAAATAAATTACTTTACTATTTAATTAGAGACACTGGAAATATTTCTCAATTGAATTAAACATAAAAGAAATAAACAATATAAAAATCTGGAAAAATGTGATAGTTCCAATTTAAGAAAAATAGTGATAACACTCACCATCAACCTTTGTGGATCCATGAATAGCTGTAGTAGTTGAATGGGTAAATTGAATCATACTGACTCCATACTTTTTGCTATTGAGTGTACGCTTGGGACTTGAAACAAAAATACCAGTTTATATAAGAGACACAAATTCTAATAGTCAGGAAAAAAATAAAATTATAAACATAATTATATATGCAAATTAAATGATAATTTACATTTAAAATTTAGAGAGAAAAAATTACAAGAAACACAATAAAATTACATAATAGTATGAAATAAAGTATGTAATAACTTCAATAAAATTCAATAAATAAATAAACAAAAAATAAAATAAAATTCAATGTTTCTTAGGCTATTTCCTAAAATTTCTAAACTCTAAAACTTTTTTATTTTATTTTTCTAGGCTCATATGAACCTTAAATACTACTCTGTCTAATTGGAATCCAGCCAATTGTAACTACTCAGTACTGTCTAATTAGAGCAAAAATCAAATCCCAGATTTTTTGACAATTTTTTTTAGAATGGTCACTATACCTACAATGTATTTTATATTTGTTAATTGGAATAGCTTTATTCCTACCTTTATTTATGAATTATAAATAAACCCCCCAAGGACATTTTCTGTAATCTAAGGTCATACTGAACTATGACAATTATTGACATGTAAAGAGTGTGAGTATTGCAGGATAGTAAATTATGTCATTGTGTGTGCATCACTTATTCAAATAACAGTCCCAATTTATATAGTATGTATAATGGAGACTGATTTTGGGGATGAATACCATCCTCATTGGATGAATTGCATCTTTTTAAAATAACCCAATTCGTCCAATAGATTGCATTCCTGATAAAAGAACCTAATTCATCCAATGGATTACACTCGTGAAATTTGCAATAATAATGCAATTTGTCAGCACAGCCCAATAGATTGCATCATTTATACATTTACTGAAGAATGCAAATGTGTTGGGCTGTGCTGCCGAATTGCATCACCCAAAAAAATGCATTTTTTATAATAACCCAATTCATCCAATGGATTACATTCCTGATAAAATAACCCAATCCATCTGACAAATTGCATTATAATATTAGGATGCAATCTGTTCAACAAAGACAGTATTTGTCACCAACAACTGATACCAATCATGGTTCAAATTTTATATAAGGGATTGATACCATTGCATGAGAGTGTCATTTTATAATCAATGAGACTGCTTAAGGCTTGCCTTAAAATATATGTATCTAGTTTAATTACAAACGTTTAGAGTTAAATATGTTTAAACACTAATCCATGCATCATATTTAATTATAAGCAAACAGTTCATTTTAATTGTGTGTTATTAATTTATCTATTATACTGAACCCAAGTTTTATAAGGCAACTAAATTGTATTGTTTCTGAGATCTAACATATATAATCTTATAATAAAGCTTATACTATATCATTAAAAATCGTTTTTGTCTAATCAGAACTCCAGCTAATTTTAACAAAAATGTCTACATTTTACCTGTTCCAATTAGCCAGAGCAGACTGTAAATGCTGTGTGGTTTTAATATTAGAATAAGCAATTGGATACATAAAAAGAAAATTTAAATGGCAAAGCATAGTGAATGGTTTAATACAAAATCAACCTAAAGTTATTAGTGAGGTGTAAAATGTAAAACTAAACTACTATTTTGTAAAATAAACTTAATAATTATCATCAATGTTTCATTAAAAATCCATAAGATAATTTGGTATTAATCAAAGTATAGTCAATTAAAAATTTTAAAAAAGTCATATTTTAGAATGAGAAACAACTTTGAGATATGAGAACATATATTTAAAAATATATAGGTGTACAGATGTATAACAAATGTTAAAAAAATAAAATGAGCTTAATTTTATTTTTTATTTTTTTAATAATCTGTAAATTTCAATTTACTATAATTTAAAAAATATTTTGAAAACTATGATTGACCCTCCCATACCTATAAATTTTATACTTGATTTATATTATTTACAAAAATGACCTCTAAATCCTCAAAATTCCTAAATTATCCAGAAAAATAACATACATGGCATCACCATAAGAAGCTCTTCTCAAAGGGGAGAGGTGTGTGTTTTTGTTGCAGGGGATAATGAAATATAAAATGAAGCTTTGTTTTATGATACATTAATTATGATATTTATAGAAATAAAACTTATTGTTCATATTATATGTACATTTTATGTTTATATGTACATTAAATAATTAGTTTTTTTTAATAATAACCTGGTCTAAGTATAATGGCTGTGATGCTGAAATTGACCATTATTGGAATATTTTGTTATCCAGCTCTATATTTCTTGGATGCAATTTTGCAAATCTGTCTATTATGTCATTATAGTTATGTGGGTAAAAATAATGTATATGAATGTGTGCTAATGTCAGTAACTTGTTAACATCAATATCTTGATCTTTCATCACAGAAGGGATAAGACACAGAAGACCTGTAGCAGCCTTGGATGATTTTGAAATATATATATATTTTAAACCACTGCACAATATATTATTTGTTTCTTATTTATTTTGAATTAAGAATGAAAAACGTATCTAAGAACTGTAAATCCATTTCTGATATATGATGTGGTCAATCAATGTTATTGCATAGTTCAGTTTGTAGTGGTGCTCTATTGCATGGACACATGACAAGACTGTTTGTTCACATTCACTTAATACAAAATTTGTTTTGTGAGTTTGATGACCAGAAACCAATACAACTTAAACTGGCTGTAGTAAACTAAGTTTCTCATCTTTCATATACCCTGAATGGCTCTTTGAAAAATGAAATTGATAATCTTATCATACTTAAGAATGCATTCAAGAGTGATGCAGCTTAAATGAAATTAGAATTTTTACTATTCCACATAATTCATTGTAAAACAGACACTATATTAGATGCATATTATAATTTTATTTCATCTAAATAATTGTAATTGAGAAGAATATTAGCTGCTAAAATAAGCTAATTTTAACAATCTATTTTGACATAAAATAATATCAATTTAAGGGTCATGATCAGACTTAGGGATTGCCATCACATTCTGTAAGGGTGTGCATTTGCACGCAATGCAGCCCTCCTTCTAATGGCCCTGACTGTAATAACTGAAGTTTTAGTGTATATGTCCAAATTTGAGTGCCTGTGTCCATCCTGTAGATTAGATAATAAATACAAACAATAAAATACATTAAAATATAATATGAATTCCAGTTTCAAATGAAGCGTTATGAAATTTCTGATTTTTATAGAGCTATTTTAGACTTTTGACAAAATTTGTGAGTCATTTGAATGTAATTATATGTATTACTAATGAATTTGTCAGGGTAAAGTTTTTATTACTGTCTAATTTGTAAGAAATATATTTATAATACTGATTATTAACTTTAATTTATTATATTAAGATTTTATTAATTATAAAAAAATTATATTAATATAAATTAGATCTATTAAATTATATATATTTATACTTATATCAAACATATTTATAATTTTTATAATATCAGGGCTGTATCTAGACTTTTTTCAGTGGGGGCAATATTTTACAAAAAGTGCCTAAACAAAATTGCATTTATATTACTGTAAAAAATTATTTGAGAAAGTTATTTCATAATAGCAAAAAAATATATTACATGTAAATTTATATATGTTAAATTTATAAGGGTGCCATAAATAGAAGGGGTGCCAAAAAGCAAAAATTAAGAAGAGGTGCAAATGACCCCCTTGTCATATATTTTAAAACTTTCAAGATTATAAGTATTAAAAACATGAATGTTGTGTACCATATATAGATGGGAATAGCAGTTTAAAAAATCCACTGTAGTCAAAAATGTTGGGGCCCATATTCCCATACAGGGCTCAATATCAGAATTAAAAAAAGTATACATATGATTATATAAAAGGTTGACATGAAATTGCTGTAGATATGTAAATTAATTTAATCATTCAATAAATAAAGTTTTCAAAATAATTATGTTAATCTTCTTTAATTCAAATTTGTATACACTTTGTACAATTATATAATAGAATACAGTCAATATACATATTAAAAAAAAAGTTAGTTGCTATAATATGTAAATATATATAAATTTGCAGAAAAGCGATTCTCTAACAAATATTACTTACATTCCTGATATACAATCATAAATAACCATTTGATCATCATCACTGCTTGAAATTAAACTTTCACCATTACTAGAGAATGTCATAAAATTGATTCTATCAGTATTTTCTTTAAAAAGTTTTGCTGGCTTTAATGTTCTTACAACAGACTCTGTTAATTTCATTGTTTATGAATTTAAAGCAATAACCGAATGTAATATCTATTTATACTAAACAAATTTTTGTTAAATTTCAAATTGGCATAGAAATATCATTATAAATTTTTTAAAACAAATAAGATTAATTAAAAACAAAATTTCGGAAAATATAAAGTTTTTATCAAATATTTCTATCAGATTTTAATAGTCAACATGCAATTAATATTTATATCAGTCATTAAATTGTATATGTGAATAAAAATATAGAGCCATATCTTTTGTTAATGCACTTTGTTAATTTGTAAAAGGTTAAATTTTATCGAAAAATTATTAGTGGACGTTCGTTAAATTTACGAGTTTTTGGTTTTATTGTACCATTAACATACGCAATATTGATACTTAATAAGTAGACAATTAATTAAAATATTGTAATTTCGTATTATTTCTTTCTTATTCTTTATCGTTTTCCTCTTGGCGTATTTTTAAATTATTTAATATAGTATTTAAATATTTTAAAAATATTTATTATAAAATAAAAATAAAGCGTGTACTTACCAAATATTTAAAAGGTACGTACTATTGGTACGGGACGGACCTGCTAAGTTGGTAACAATTTCTACGTATTTTTCTTTATCATTGTTTACTGGGAATAAATTTATTTAGTGATAAAAATAATCTTATAAACAGTTTATCCAACAATAAAGTTTTTCGAAACTATAGGTTTGTACGTGAAGACATTTTTATTTAATCAACGTGCATCTGGATATTATATTTAGAATGTCGTAGAATAATATTTAAGAACTTCAACTAATAGATAATAATAAAGTATGCAAATTATGATTGCCTTAATTAACACCTTTTTGCTACTGTATCCTATCGAAATGTGTTTGCTGAACTATAATTCAACTTTGATCGATTAACCATTTAGTCGAAAATTAGCTTTAGAAATTAATTTTATTTTGCACAAAGCTATAAATCGTTTATTAATAACTATTCCTGATCAAGGTGATTATAAATATATATATTGCCACAAACAAAGTAAATATGAGGGCTAGCGAAGCTAACATCGAAACTGTTTTTTTTAACAGGGCACCCATAGAAAGATGCATGTATTTTTAGGATATAAAATCGATTACTTACAGAATCGATCCGTTTACATAATATTAATAAAAAAATAGAGATGATGAAAAAATCAATATGTATAGCAAATAGGTGACTCATACTTTGACTGAATTAAATAAAGAAAACTACGATTTATGCAATAAAGAAATTATTCATGATTTTTAAAAAAACGTTTGTTATCGACGAAAATAAGGAATACTATCGAGCTGTAAGACCCAAAGAATGCGCACAGCCGCTCTTGGGTTTATAGAACTGGAGATCGTCCCGTGGCATCAATAAGAACTTTAATATAACAGGAGTTTGTTATATTTTTTGTAATGCTAGCTGATGGAGTTGTCAATCAATACGGAGAGCTTGTATTTTTAGAAAACATGGTTCGGTAATATGAAATCCAAATGGCAAGATTGGAAATAAAGATCTAATACTACAACGCCTTTTGCTAACTATTTTGATTCGACATTGGATTGAAGATAACCATATTTTTATGGTGAAACAAGCTTTATACTCCCCAGTCCAAATTCTCCTTGATCGCTTTTTGTTTCGGAATTTCGAAAAGTAGCTACATATAGCAAAAGGGAGATTTTAGAAGCGATGGTGATGTTCGCAATATAGCATTAATGATATCTTTAACTCTGTGACATAGAGACAAATTCTCAAAGAATTTTCTGGATTAAGAGGCCTATGTATATGGTTTGAACCGTTATTATTGTTTATCTCTATCTAGTGTATTGTATTTTATATGAAACGATTACATGTAATGTACTTTTTATAGAACATAATGAAAAATGATTTTTTCGCGACCCCTTATACATAATCCGTATACAAAATGTAGTTTTTACTAATTACTAATTCTTATATGAAGTCTATATATATAGTAAAGTAGTCTTTTATCGCATATTTAATTCTACTGTACACAAATTAAAAGCAAAATTACAATCTGCTCTTTATACTTCGGTTAAATTTTTTAATCGACCATTACTGATAAAAAAAATATGATTGATATTACAGATATGCTTATGTATATATGACATAATGTATGAATTCACATTCCTTATAACAATTTAACTTTAGAGAAGCAGACAATTATAACGCTCTATTTAGAAGCTTTGCTACTGATAAACAGATTTCATTCATTATATTTACAAAATGATAGTTTTGCAACAACTTGCTTAATCGCTAATTTGTAGATTAAGCGAAAATTTTTCTAAATTTCAATGTAAACGTCAGCTTCATAAGCATTGACTTATATATTATTGTATTATTTATCTAGACCGGCAAACTGATCAAAAAAACTTCCAGAGCGGTTTTCGATTATATACGATATTATTTTCGTTTCAAAGAGAGTTTTTAATCAATATTAATCGATTAATTTATAAATTTCATTCATTTTATATTTAATGTTGAACTTCCGCCCATCAAATTGGCATTGATTATCTATACATATATATAGATATATTAAACCATATTCCTCCGCGGACGTTTATTACTATTGAATATTGGACAGTATGCCGGTCTAGAAAATTAATATATAAGTCATTGTTCATAAGTATTATCACACTTTTATTGCAGCATATTAAATAAATATTTCAATAATTTTTGACTCTATAATTCAAATATATTTAAACTTTTCCATTCATGGAAATGTTACTTTTCAATAGACTTTCTACTTTTAATGTCAAGGTAAATACTTTTCTTACAATTTATCTATTCATTTTTAAATTTCTACACAACTCATTAATTTAAATAGTATTTATTTATTCAATGTTCATCAAACTTTAAACAGTTTTAACTTTAGTACTATTTTTCAAAAGTATTAAAAAATAATACATAAAATACAATAAAAATCCATAAAATATATTTGAAATTCTGTACAGATAACAAAAATATTCATTAACAATTTGTCGTGGGAAATGACTCAAATAGAAATGCAGATTATAGTGCTGCTAAATTAAAAAATAAATATGAAGTTTAAATATCTATGAATTATAGAAAAAATTACGTTCACTTATTCAAAAATTACATTTCAATACTGGGATATTTATTTAAACTCGATCGCTACGCTCTCTCGTATTAATAGATATCATATTGCGTGAAATTAATTATTAAAGAAATTATTTATTATTATTTTCTTCTACTGAAATTTATCAAAAAAATTTTTACACTAACTTATTGAATTTTAATTGATATATTATTAATAAAATTATTAATGCAATATTATATTATATTGGTGACAAAAGAAATTGGTAATGTTTCCTGACAGCAAACAAAAAAAAACTTTTAGAAAATTTTTAATGAAAGTTTTTTTCTATAATAGCCATTGATTTATTTTCAATTATAGCTTTGATGTTAACTTTCTATTCTTTTTCTTTTTAATATTATCAAGTCGAGAGTTCTCCAGTTCACACACTGTATCAACCAACGGTTTGTTTTTAGTTTCAGGAAGACAGATGATAGCCAAAGTAGGTACAATGGACACAACAGCAAAGACGAGAAATGGTAAAGGCTTCCATACAACGTCTTTGAGCTGAATTATAAATGGAGAAATAGAAGCACCAATCGCGGAGATTGCAAACGTAATGCTCATTCCTGTACTTCTTGCTTCAGTAGGAAATATCTCCGATGAAAATATTGAAATCATACACCAAATAGAGTCCATCAACAAATATTCAAATGAATTTGCAATTATTACAGGTATTGAAGAACCTTCAACCGATTGAAAAATCTGAAAAAAATAAGTTACATTAATTAAAAATATTTCACAAAACATTTCACATGAATTGAGTAACTAAGTACTTCTATTGATTAAGATTTATCCAAATTCCTATTATTAATGATTTGATTTTTAATGGGACAGTTTAAATATAATGATTTTGTTATATAATATTAATAAATTCTTTTTTGTTTGCTATGTATAAAATAGTTAAAAAAAAGATATAATGACAATACAGAATATTTATAGATTTTATATTAGTAAATGTAAAAAAGTTTTAATAATGGAAAAAAATGAAATTGACGCAACGTACCTGATAGACAAATGCAGCAGAAAATACTAAAACAGATATCGAAAAACCAATTACAATTGGACTTTTTCTTTGAAATTTGTGGTAAACATACGCTTGCGTAAGATTAAAAAATACTGAGAGAGAAAAATTCAACCAAAAGACAAGATAAGGATTTCCAGGAAACTTCACAGAATAAAATGTTGTTCCATAATACATCACACCACAAGAGAACCAAATGCAAATCAA